>CAJVPN010000596.1:0-24428 GCA_910592215.1 Entrophospora candida
TGATAAATCATTTACAAGTTGGCCAATATATTTTAATGGTAAGGCATCCTTGTTAGAATTGATAAGGTTGTTAATAATTGTGTTGATATTTTCTAAGGACGAAAAACTATTTGACACTTTGGAAGGTTTGAAAGGTTTGAAATGTTTGAAAGGTTCTAAGGACGAAAAACTATTTGACATTTTGAAAGGTTTGAAAGGTTTGAATATTATTTTTTTTTTTTTGCTAAAATGAACGCACGTGTTTATGAGAATTACAACTATTGGTTCATTTATATTATATATATGGGGGACCTATCGGCATTTTTTTATCAATTTAATACCGAGATAATTTTTTTTAGAGTTGTAAAAAATACTAGTAAAATAACATTACTATGACGAGTTCAATCAATATGTAATTAATAAAGATAGTTCATACAAAACTGATTCAGAACGGGAAACCATTAAAATGAACTAAAAGTGATATTTAGGAAAATATCAAGAAGAATATCCCAAGGACAAATTTTATGTATATTCAATTTAGATATCGAGAAGATTTAGGTAATTTATGTATAATTGTGATTTTTTTACGGTTATCAGGTTTTTATTCATTAACATTGCTTCAGAATTACATTTAGCAGAAAAAAAATAATTTGATCAATAAAATAGATTCACTTAAAATTGGTCCAACAATATTTCACGTTTGAATTATTATTTTAGGGATGTAAAAAAGAGCATCCGTATTTTTGTAAAAACTGTACAGTATTATTAATTTACCAATGCTTTCAAACTTTCAGACAATTGAATAATTTTTTTTATTTTCAATTGTAACAAATCTAGTGCAAATGTATATAGCTCATTTGTTAATGCCGATTATTTAACAAGTATGGCAGATTATGGCTCAAGTTTTGGGTCACTCTTGTCAGTTAATTGACAATAAATAATTCGGTGCTTGTCAATTAATTAATTTACGAATTTACTTTGGTTCTCGGTCGCTTCTTCTTCTTTATACCTAGAAAGCTTTGGTAAATCTGTAAACACACTCAACAGTACATGATAGCTATAAATAAATAAAGATGGCTCTTTACAAAGCTCAAAGGCTTATTTATTTTATTTGGTCGATTGCAAACTCGCTTTCGTTTATTTACACAACAACCTAAGCAGCTTGTTTAGCAGCCTTTTGTCTATACTATCCTCTGCTTACTCACCAAAGTAAATTATGTTACTAATCGTTGTTAACATTCACTAGTTACCCGAAGTTAGTCCTAACTTTTGCATATTCATTAAAACAAATAAAAACCATTTAACGTTTATTTTAAAAAATAATGATTTTAAAGGTTAATGTGGTATTTTTTTTTTCTCCCGCTTTTCAATCAAGGGTCCAAAGTTGTTCAAAAATGATAATAAGTTTACAAATAAATAAATAAATAGCATTTTTGTCTCCATATATTAGCATTTGAAATTCATTAATACCATGGGTAACTCTGGTTGTGGTTGTATTTTGGCGGAATGGATGTATGAACAGCGTCTGCGGAAACGAGGCTAAAAACAGCGGTAGTATGAAACTGCTGGTCATCCCGGTCATCCCGATCGTCTTGGTTGCCGTGAGTTCTGATCTCCATCGTGTGGCTTCTGCTTGGTAGTGCCATTCTTACATTCTTCTTGTTCTACTACAGTTGTTATTCTTTGTTCTTGGTCCTCTTTGAAGCAATAATATTTGTTTGACATTTAATAGTAAGATGATATCAAAGAATTTTTCATAAAGTTCTTTGTCAGTACTTTTTTAATGTGGCTTGATTTTTTCCATAGAAATCATCAGCCAATAGATTTTTAATTGTTTATTCCAATCTGAAACATTTTTTTTTCAATCCTTGTTTTTGTCCAATTCCCCATCGAATAACGTAATTCAAAATATTAATTTTCATCTAATTATATATCATCTCTTTTTAATAAATTTTATTTTACCATATTTAGAATGATTATTATTATCCATTTTAGCCGTTAACATCACTGCTGATTGCATTTCCAAAAACTATAATAATAATAGATTTACTATTACAACTGGGTCACCTAACCTAATCAACCAGTCATAATGTTTATATTTTTGGATTTGATTACGATGAGATCATTTCTAAACATGGTTAAGTAACTTTTAAATTTAGAAATAATCTAAAATTTATTTGTGAGGACTCTCCAATCATTAAGTCATCTCAAAAAAAAATTTTTTTTTCTCTAAAAAATTTTTTTCTTTCTCTTAACAACAGTAATTTATAATGATGTATGTATGATGGGTAAGAAGTACCAAATATTATTTTATTAATAATAGTTTTTGAAGCGATGATTTTTTTATACAAGATAATTATTAATTGACAGATAAATTTTTTTTTATTTTAATCAGGAAATCTACTTTTTTTTATAATTTTTACAACTAATTCCAAATGGTGGTGAGTGTATTCATATTATTATAAGTATACCTTGCACACTTGCACACATTCACAGTGTATATATATATGTATTTATGTGGGAGAAGTGATGAAAATATTCCGTCTATTCGCAGTTTCCACCGAAAGGTTTAATAACCTAATGATGGCGAAGTTCACCCTTCCTTGGATGTCTGATCTCCATATAAATATAAATATATATATACGTGTATACATATCCCGTATAAATAATTATCAATTTATTAATTAAAAAAATTTTTTAAATTTATATTTTTATTATTATTTAGATTTTTAAGTTTTAACACTCACAACTTGAACTACCTCTACATTCATCCAATAAATTTTATAAATCAATTACACGAATCATTTAAAACCAAAGGTTAGTTTCTCTTTATATATTATTTTATTCCTTCATCAATCATCATCATCATTATCATCATCATCATCTTAAATAAAAAAAAAAAGGAATGAAGAAAAATAATCTATAAAATGAATAAACGATAGGAATTGCCGTCTGATAAAATTAGATGAGACAAGGTTCTCTGACCTTTTTTTTTTTTTTCCATGTTCAAACATTCTACTTTTTAACAATTAAAAAAAATTTTTTTTTTATAATATATAATATAAATATATTTTTTTTACATTTTATTTCATTCATTTATTTATTTATTATATTTTAATTTTAGAGTAAATCAACCTCAATAAAATAGTAAAACTCACGGTGAAAGAAATCCAAATAAAAATTCTATTGCGATGCAATTTTATATACGTATGGCATTGTTAATTACAATAATAATAATTAATATTAATATATTAATATACAAAGCGGATAATACAAAAGCTAAATATTGAATGATCCGCCCTATGGATAATATGAATCAAGTAAATGATCGACATATTAATAATTGGAATAAAGCATTTCTGCATGAAAAAAAAGTTGACCTACTACATAAATTTTTTTTGTGTGTGTGCGTGCACATGGAAGATTAGTGATATAATTATTTTTTTTCTTTTCATGTATTGAAAAATTTACTTGTTTTTCTCCGATTCATAATAATAATTAAATCAATGGGTCCATAATAAAAAAGGATTTACAAAAATTATCACCATATATACAATGTACAAATGTGCATAAACCCATTCTAAAAAATTTTTATTTATAAATTAAAAAAATTAAAAAATATGGGAGTTGCCTTAGGTAAACAGGAAATAGAAGAAGAAATGTCAACACAAAATACATTACAATTAATTTCCACCGATCAAATAAACGATGAATTGAGCAATGAATTTTGCAAAAGAACATATCTAAAGTGTAAGAAATGTCAGAAACCGAGAACCGGGTATAGTTGGTGTCAAAGCTGTGAAACAAAAATATTCGAACAACAATTCGAGTCATGGACAAGTGGAAATGAAAAATTGGATGAAATGATTAAAAGTTCGCAAAAACTTGCTCGAACTCACACTGATTATTTGGAATGGATACCTTTTGGAGATTTTGAAAATGATAATTTACAATATTTAGGCGATGGTGGTTATAGTAAAGTGATTATGACAAATTGGACCAAGGGACCAAAATGGTCATGGGATGAAGAAAACCAACAAAGAATTAGATCTGGACCTAGAAAAGTTGTATTGAAAATCCTCAATGATTCACAAAATATCTCCAATGATTATTTAAAAGAAGTAATTTTCATATCATGCATTTTTGATATTATTATTATTTGATTTATTTATTTATTAGTTTTTGATTTTGACAAGTATATTTTTATTACAGATTTCCAATCATTTTAAAAGTAATTCTAATGGCCATATATTATTTTGTTATGGGTTATCACAAGATCCTAAAACAAACAATTATATAATAGTAATGGACTATGGAAAAAATTTTCAAGAACTTGTGATTTCAAGAACTCACACAATCTCATGGCAAAAAAAAATCGAATTATTATATGATTTGGCAATTGGAATATTTAAACTTCATAATCAAAAAATCCTACACAACAATTTACATCCTGGAAACATATTTTTAGACAACAAATATTCCGGACTAGTTTGTATTAGTGATATAGGACAATATTTTCCACCTAATCATCATTATCACGATGATGACGATGATAATAACATAAACGACAAAAAAATATATGGAGTTTTGCCATACGTAGCGCCAGAGATTTTGTTGGGACGACAACGAAAAAAGTATACGAATTCATCAGATGTTTACAGTTTTGGGATGATAATGTGGTGTGTGGCAACCGGCCAACAACCGTTTTCGAACAGATCGCATGATTCAGATTTGGCATTTGATATTTGTAAAAACAATTTGAGACCCGAATTTACTCTACATAACAATAACATACCTCCATGCTACGTTTCATTAATGGAAAGATGTCTAGATGAAAGTCCTAACAGGAGGCCTAAATTAAGTGTCATAATCAATATACTAGAGGATTGGTTAGATCAACTTGTCAAAAAGAAATATAATGTCATTAATAATTATAATGATGGTGGTGGTGGTGGTGGTGGTGGTCATAGCAAAATTCAAATGGAATTTGAGTTGGCAGAAAGGTGTCAAAAAAGTCATCAAAAGATCAATACTAATCATACAATACATTTAAATGCAATATATACTAGTAGATTATTAGATTATAATATTGAAATATAAATAAATTTTTTTTTGTTTTTCAGGAATTATATATATATATATATATATATATATAGAAGTAACTATAGACACTAAAATTTATTATATTTTATATAAAACGCAAAAAGGAACACATTCGTTTATTAAATTATTCAACTCAAAATTTCTACAAAAAAAATTTCTATTAAAAAAATATTTATTTAAAAAATTTACAAAAGTATTATTATATTCTATAATAAATTAATAAAAAAAAAAAACAATATGAATGAATGATATGAATGAATGTAAAGATTTTTTTAAATGAATGTATATATTTTTTTTTTACAAATATTTTAAAATTTCATAAACTTCAGCTGCGACTTTAGTATTTTCAGTTTGTAAAATTTCGTATTTAAGATTGCACAATTGGGTTTCTAGAATAATATGATTTTTTACAGATAAATGTTCAATAGGATCGTTTGTTCTGGTGAAAATAATTGTTGGTTCTTGTAATTCAGAAAATTTCAAAAATCTACTAATATATATTGCTCCAGGATCAATCACTTCCTCTTCTTCCTCTTCTAAGCCGCCAACATTGTTATTAAATATTTCTTCGGCTTTGTTGAATTGAACTGCAACGCCACTATCATCGATTACATTATTATTAACTTTACACAACCATGTGGCCAATGTTACATACAATTGCTCGGCCGTTGGTCTACTGAATGGATCCAGGTTCCAACATGATTGCATCAATTCTTTATAACATTCTGGCATTCCTTCCATCTCACAGTCCAATTGCTCTCCATCACAAATATCTCTTGCCAATTCAATGTCATGTGCTCGGTGACTAAATGGTTTTTTATTAAAAGCTAGTTCCCACATTATCACCCCAAAACTATAAACGTCAGATGCTTTTGTGTACGGTTTGTTACGTATTAACTCTGGCGCAACGTAAGGCAAAACTCCATAGGTGCCGTTCGACTCATCAAGTAATTCCAACGTTGTCGATTTGTGACTTCCGCCTATGTCATTTATGTTTGTGGAAGATGTTCCTTTGTCAGCCCGAGAACTCAAACCCAAATCACTCATCAAAGTGGTAGTTAAAGAATGTATAAGTATATTGCCACTATGTATGTTCCTGTGCAAAATCTTTTTAGAATGGATCCTGTTGATTCCTGTTGCTACGCTAAACAAAATATCCAACCTTTTTTGCCATGTTAGAGTTTTCCTATTTTTCTTAATGTATGATTGTAGATTGCCATTACGAGCAAATTGTTCAACTATCATATAATCTTTGGTGTTGGGATCTTGCGTTATACCATAATAACGTATAAAATAATTTCCGCTATTATTTTCACTTCTCAAATGTATACTCATCTTATTATTGGTTGGTGATATAAATTGATATTGATGATATTGGGATTAATTATAATAATAACGACAATAATAATGAAAATAATAATCATAACAATTTAATTAATGTATTCATTTACCTCGTTAAAGAAATCGGTGGTGACGTATTTTGAGTTGTAAAGTCGTTTCAGAGCAACCACCCATTCACCACAACAAACATATTGATAAGTTTTTTTATCCCACTTTTCTCTTGGCCCGTCCAACCAAATAGCCTTGTAAACACTACCAAATCCGCCATTTCCAACATACTGAATATTTTTAAATTTGTCAAACGGAATCCATTCCAAATAATCAAACCTGCTCTGAGCATTCAACTGTGTCTCCAAAATGAAACAATCAATATTATCATTACCACTCGTCCACGTGCCAAAATTTTGTTCAAATCTTTTAGACTCGCACACTCTACACCATTGTGTTGTGTACCCACCTTCCATCATTGATTTTCTACAAGTATTACATCTTGCAAAATTACGTTTTAATATTATATTTTTTCTTTCGTTGCCGGTAGTTTTAGCGCTGCTAGATGATGGATGTGACGTTGAACTTGTTGTGGATATCGATGATCTTATCGAATCTCTATTTAATGAATGTTTATTTAATGAGTTTCTATTTGACGAATTTCTATTATTTGATGTATTTGATGGTATACCATTCAGACTTTTATTTGATGTATTTGATGATGGGATATTCGAACTTCTATTTGACGAATTTCTATTTCGAACGTGATTGTGATTTTCATGATTGGACGATGACGATGAATGATTATTATCATCAACACCATCATCTTCTTTAATTGTTTGAATTTCGATTTTATCTTGATTAATCTCATCATTAATAACATTATGATTATTGTTAATGATGTTAATATTACCGCTAAATCTTTTCGTGTCACGCTTAATCGAATGTAATTGGATTGATTGAATGCTAGATCTACTATTTCTAGATAAATTTTCTTTAGTAGCAACAATTATTTTAGCAGGGGTCTCAACTTTATTATTAATATCCGATGACATAATTTTTTCGCTTTCTTCAATAATGTCTGGTGGTGATGACGAATATATGTATTGTTGATTAATGTTATCGTTGTAATAATTGTTTTTTTGTTCTTGTAATGCTTGTAATTGGCGAAAATGATTATTATTATCATCATCATTACAGTTACTATTCTCATCATATATAGTTTGCTTACTATTATTTATTGTTATGTTATTAATGTTATAATTAAAAATAAATTGTTCTTGATTATTTGACGAATTTGAATTCATGGAATAAGTTTTTTGACGTAATTTTGATTGTGATAATTGTTGTTGTCTTTCTTGTTGCTCTTGTTGTAGGAATTGCTTTCGTTTTAATTCTTCTTGATATTGTTTTAATCGTTCATTAAATTTTTCTTCGATCATAGAATTTTTCCGTTTGTTAATATTAATATTATTGGGATTAGAATTAGGATTAAAATGATCGTCATCCTCATCATCATCATCATTTGGATCAATGATAGCGAATCTTCTAGGATCAGCCAAGACTTTTTTTGAAGCTTCCAATAAAGGTGATGAATTGTTTTGGTAATCATCCTCATCATAAACATTATAAATATTATCATGGTTATTATTACTTTCATGATAACTATAATTATTATTATAACTATGTTTATCACGCGGAATTGGTAAACTATGATGTTTTTTCCATGCAAACTGATCAAATTCTTGTCGGTATTGCATTATCGATCCAAAATCTCTACTGTTCGTCCATGAATTGCCACGAGACGATGTTTCATGCTGTTTAATCCATTCCACTTTATGTCTAGTTTTTAAATATTGTGATGGTGTTGATGTGCGGTTATTATCGTCGTTGTTGTTATAGTCGTATCGTTTACCATTCTAAGCATCAAAAATAAAAATTAAAATATCATTATTTATATATATACATACAATGGTTTTTATGGTTATAAATTATTTATTTACCTTTCCGAACCAGCGTAGTACTTTTGCCATTTTATTTTTTAATTATTTAATTATTTATGATAAAAAAATTTTTAAAAAAAAGGAACGTCAGGGGGAAAATTTTTTTTTTTTGTAAAAAAATAATAAAATTTTTTTATTTATAAATAATTTTAAATGACCGACCAATTTTTAATTAAATTTATTTCTTTCATTTTTTTTGTGACAATTTCACTCAAATAATCAATTAGAAACGATCGTCAAATTCCAGTTAGGAAATACACAACGAATTATTTTTGTTTATATCATTTGCATCTAGATTTATAATAACAAAAAATAATAAATTCACAAAATGTATCACCCCACTTTAAATTGAGATTTGAGATCCAATGATACAAATGTTTCCACATGCTTAATTATCGGTCCGATAATATTGTTCGATAAATGTGTTGAATGTGTTACCATACAACAAATGTAAGACTTCCATCCTAGCATGTTCAAACATATCGATATTATAATCTCCTTGGCCTACAATTTGACGTTTTATATTACGTAATGTCGAATCATCCACATTTATGGCCAAACCTGCAGACGGGTCCAGGAACGTTTGATAAAATCTTTGATAATATGGTTTAAGTTCTTTTGGTAATAATTTTGGAGGTAGTGGTGATAAGGTTGGGTTTGAATTTGAGTCTAAATTCGAATTTGAGTTTAAATTCGAATTTGAGTTTAAATTCGAATTTGAGTTTGAATCTGATTTAAATCTTGATTTTGAGTTAAAATAAAGGCCCAAGGTTTCAGGGATCGAAATTGTTATAGGTGACAATGAAGATAATCGGAGATTTTCATTATTGAATTTAGATAGTGGCGTTGTCGACAATGGCGATGGCGCAGCTGTTATCGTTTTTAGTATTTTCAAATCATTATCCATTGTTATTGTTTCTATGAAAGGTGAAAAAGATGTAGCGGAATTTAAAAAATATGTTGATGATGATGATGATGATGATATTAATGATGGCGAAGGTGAACTCTCCCTAATGACAGTCTCCCACGGTGTAAAATGTTGATATGATGGCTGCGGTGGCTGCGGTGGCTGTGTTGACGATTGAATATTGTCAGTTACGTCTTTGATTGGTCTAGAATCTGCGACAAAATCTAAATTATCATTGGTGTGTTCATAATATTTCAAAACCTTACTTTTCAAATATTGATATTCTTCAATGAACAAAATCAACTCTATACAAAAAAATGATGCTGCACAAATTTTAAATTTTTCGAAAAGACGTTCGTCTTTTAAAATTTGACTAAACCTTGGCCGGCCTTCACCACCATCATCACCATTACTCACATTATTGCTATCATTGAAATCATTATTATTGTAATTTTCACATTTAACATCACATGAAATTCTATAATTATTATCGACAATAACTAAATCCTCCTCACAAATACTCCTCACATACACGTCTCTATTATTATTATTATTATTATTATTATTATTATTATTATTATTACCATTTCTATAATTAATTAAAAAATTCGATTTCTTGTATGATTTTACCACTGGTAAAAATATTATATTTACATGTCCACATAACAAAGCCACACTCAGCCATGTCAACGGCCCCCAGAATCTCACAACTTGATCCAAGAAAATAGTCACGGAATATAAAATTAGACAAGAAATAGCTGTAATCAAATTAATGAAAATTTCTTTTTTTATTCCGTAATTTTCATTTAACGGCTTGAGGTAATAGAACAATACCGGACATTCTATGAATATAAATGCTGTAATTAAGGTATAAAGTGGCAAATATTCTAATCCATCCGAACATTGTTTTTGCTCTTGCCTAAACTTCTTTATCGAGAATTGCCCATCATCTTTAGCGAATACTACAATTCCGATTAGTACCATGACCATGATTAATACAATACCAAATATCGCATAACACAACACTTTATCTGTTGTAAATTTTTTCTTTCTTCGATACCATTTCAAATAATCGTTAAAATTCACCGCGTTGCTATCACTGTCATTATCGTTGTCATCATTATCATTATCATTATCATTGTTATTATTGTCCTTATTATCATCATTATCGTTGATATTTTTTAAAAGTAGCGTGGAATTTCTATTTCTTTTCAATGAAATATCTAATATTGCATAGCTTAAATTAGCCAAGAATATCAATCGGACACCTCTGGCGCCCATTACCAATGAATAAATCAAAAATGACAAATGAAGATTCCATAGCACGACATAACACGGAAAACTTGACCAAAACCCATTATATAATACTAGAACTGGCGTAAATATTATATTCGATATTGCAAATGTTAACGACAATCGCAATGATCTTGCCTCAAGGTCGATTATGAGCTTTCTTCTATTGTAAAATATAAAAGTCGTCATCATAAAGAATATTTGTAACATTGCTGCTACCAATGCGTATATTATCTTCCTCGCTAACTGTGGCTCTTTTTGATAGTCTGGATAAATAATATATTTGCAATATGTTAATCAAATCTTTTAATTAATTGTTAGGAAATCCCAATAACACTTACATGATCCAGTCATTCTTAGCTCGCCAAGAGGCATGTCCACATCCCCGTCTGAATTGTTCATCTTTTTTATTATTACAATGAATTCAGTTGTGGTTGGTATATTAACTCAAAATTTAAAGTCATAAATTTATTTTATTAATTTTCCACATATATGATTTATCAACGTAAACAACGCACTTTTTATTTAATAAAACTCATTGTTACTCTCGCAAATAAAAATTTTTTTAATGAGTGATCTATAATATAATAGTAATAAATGATGAACATTCGGAGTTGTTTCCAATTATGTGTAAAAGGAAATGTTTTTAATTATATATAGTACTTTTAAATAATATTTGTACAACCAAATTCTATAACAAAAATAAATAATAAATAATAAATAATAAATAATAAATATTATAATAATCTATATATGTATGTATATATTAATTGAAAAATTTTTTTCCAAAAAAAAAAAAACCCACAAAATTCACTCTCTCGTCATCTTTTTTTGTGAGAATGAACATGATGATTACGAGGGTTATGACTTAGAGAGGATCCATAATTTGTCCGTTTAAGTTTCTCAACAACTTGAAATACTTCATAATCTTCAACTAGAAACCCTTCATCGTTATCATTGGTTCTCCATAAAATTCTACGGTTTCCATCTGGAAATGCGAATAAATCCACATTACCAAAACACGGGCCATACCCTTGTTTATTTAAAATCGCACATCCATCCAATCGATTAATTTCGGCTTTTCTATAATCAAAATGAAATGTAAAGCTATCTTTAGTCGTCCTATCAAATTCCCAATCCAACGGATTATATCCACCATACAGCGCACTCTTTGAATTGGCAGTTTTAAATATCACCAGAGTTCTGGACATCTTATTACATTTACGATGAAACACCTCAGGAGTGAATCCATCTCGTTTACCATTTAATACCAATTTGAACTCGTATGGTATCTCGGCGGGTCGATAAATCTTATTGTTGAGTTGATCAATCCAACTGGAGAGCAGGGTTGCATGACAAATATTGATGATGGTCGCGTTGAATTGTAATGAAATAGGTGATCTTATGACTGCGGTGGCATCACAGGATTTTTTCAATTGAGCATTTAATGCTATGTCAAATCTTTCTGGGGGGAGAAATGGTTCACATGGAATGATCAAATCATGAAATGCATCCCATTCCATATTATCTATGCTTTTCCATGGTATGCACTGACTAAGTGACTGCTTGAACGAAATCCAATCATCCTTTGCCCATCCGGTAACCTCGTTATTAAGTTTAGGGATCTGAAATCGTGACCAGTTAACAATGTAACCCCAGAATACCTCATTCAACCTAATGCATCCTGAGTTATCCAGAGCATTCAAAACATCTGGATTAAATAAATCCAATGTTTGGAATATGGCTGCTGGATTAGTGGCAAGTTTTTCAGTGTAATAGACTTGTAGTGTTTTAAACGAATCATTTCGATAAATTGCTCGATGATATGTTACAAAATTTTTATCCATCCAAACTGTTTGATTGTTAATCAAATAATCTTGAATTAACTCCAATATTTCCATTAATCCAAGTTCTTCTGCTGCAAACAACAAGTCAAGTACTTGCTTTCCATTAATATTCATAAAATCTACTTTACCACTATAAATATATCTATGCATCCATTTTTTAATATCAATAATAATAATAAAATTTTAGTAATGAATCTTTATATATATATATTTAAATTTATAAACTTATACAAGTGATTAATTGGTCGTTACTTTAAAATGATTTCAAAAGCAATTGGCGTGATGCTTGGCTTGTTGAAAATGATTTTATCATATTCCATTTTAACTTTATTGTTAGCTAGGCCTCCTCTAAAATAGCCAGATCTGGCTCTTAATATAAGCGAGTGGGCGGGAAATTCTCTGATGCTGGAACCTTTACCCACACGAATTAACACATCATAATATGCACAAGTATCGAGAAGTTGACACAAATCACGAGAAAGTTTTGATAATAAGTGATACGACATACTCTGCTCTATCTTTTCAATATTTTTTTAATATAAATGTAAAAGGTGTATGTATGTAGATGTAAAAGATGTATGGAAATAAATCGACAATACAACAATACAATCAATGTTAGAAAGCATTAAAAAAAAAAAACAACCTTTTAAAGATTTAGTGCTACAAACAAATAGCGATGTACAAAACTATCGAGACCTTCGATCGTTATATATCTCTCTACATTTGGAAATTTGGAAAGTAACAACAAGTGTTACTATTTATTTCCTTGTTACACCAAGTCTGGCTAATTGCGGTTCATAATCGCTAGTCATATCCTGTCACAATTAAAATGACAGCAAGCTTCCTTTATAAAATGGATCCATTGTAAGTAAAAAAAAAAAAATTTACGGGCAGCATCCACACGATTCCAAGACTGCAGAATTTTTGACGCTTGTCAAACCACCCACCAATCACACAAAGATGATTAAATGTGTACTACCCTACAGTTTTTAGCAAGCTCATTCTTGACTGGATCTGGAAAGGTCTTTTGTTTGATTTCTATCACAAACAACGCCAAGAATTATTTCAAGATAAAATACTATATTCATAGACATTAATGACAGCAGATGTTGGGGTTCCTAAGCTTTATTAGGTAAAGAAGATATGCAAGTAATATGACTTTTAATTTATTATCTGTAGGTTGGATATAAATTAAGTATAGTTCACCTCGAATAACAACCTGAAGATATTGATTGCTTCCAGCCATGCAATAACTCACGTTTTTTGCGAACATAAACAAACCCTGCCGATCTCCAGTTCTTGTTTGAATAACCCAACAGATCTTTCCTTCTAAGATACTCTGCATCCGTTCAAAAATCAATCATCAATATCTGCAATTCGTAAAGATGAATTCAAAGTAATGTGTCACAAAAATATATTAAAATATAAAATAATCCGGTTTCTTACTAGTTATTATTATAATAATGATGAGGTTCGACTATATAAGCATTCCCGTGCAACAAAAAAATATACTTTTTGGGAAAATTTACTGATTTGGTTACAAATTCACAGACACGTTTCACAATTTTATGTTAGTCTCTTTATTGTTTAAAGTTTACGTTGTTGCTTTTAATCAAACAAATAATAATGTTTATATAATCGAATTTGCTCTTTTTAGTATTTTTGCGGATAGTAAAAAAAAAATAAAAATATGACATTATTAACATTTTTTGGATGTGCACTAACTGGTTAGTAAAAAGGATTGTCTGTTAATCATAACAATATAGCAATGGATTTTAATTAATATACAAGTGTACTTTTATAAAGCGTATGGGCCAGCTCTTAGTATATTTTTCTTACATGTAGCTAGAGATGCCCAACTTGTATTATTGATGGTGTCTAGGTAATTAATTCATTCATTGATTTATCAAAGATATTTTATTTTTTGCTCTCTTAACATTCAATTTACAAAATCTATCAATCAATCAATCGATCAATCAATTCATTTATTTAGTGCATTTTTCTGGCTGATTTCAATATTTTTGGCTTCAATAATTTGGGTTATAATTAAACCTCTAAAAGACAACAAATTTTTCACAATATTCTATAGTGTCTTGTTGCAAGAATTGTTTCGATGGTTTTTCTTTATAATTCTAAAGTAATTTTAATATAATAATATTAGTGAAATTATATATATGTGTGTGTGTGTATGAGATTTCAATGAGAAATCTGGCAGTTGTTAAACTTAATTTTTAATTATAATTTTTTTCATATTAATTATAGACGTGCCAAGTATGGATTAAATTTAGTTTCCAAGAATCCAAATTCTCCATACAATGAGCATTCGTTTGCTTTTGGTAAAAAAAATTTTTTAAAAAATTAAAAAAGTTACCAATAAGTTATTCAGTTAGTTACTAATACATTATGATAATATAGTATGTGGATTAGGATATGGATTAATAAACGGATCAATAACTTATATTACACTTTTAGTATATTCAATTGGACCTGGAATATTGATGTGTAAATCCTGCCCATTCCTATCATTATATTTTGTTGGAGGTAAAAAAATTATTATTTCTCAATATTTCTCTTTCTATTTCCCTTTTTTTCTCTGAGGATGGATATCATTTTGAGTGTAAATATTAATTAATTTCTTTCTTTCAAAATTATCACACGCACACACAATATATAGCAATCACAACATGCCTTTTTATATTGTTACATATAACTTGGATGATGACGGCGTTTGAAGGATTTAGTAATCCCAAGAGAAAATTTCTTTATATTTTATTTACCATATTAAGTCATTTTGGAGCATCTTATACGGTAATTAGTGTTAAATTTTTATTTTAAAATTTTTATTACCAATAATAATTAATATCAATATTATTATTTTTACCATACAACAGACATTATTAAATGAGTCAACTATTGGATTTGGATGTATTTATTCTCTAATGATAAATCTTACTCTCTTGATTTCTTCAGTTCTAATAATGTCATTAACATTGAAGAAAGTAGTCAAAGAGTAAAAAATAATAATCAAGATATTAAAATGTTGTAATCAAGAAGGATTAATTGGGAAAAATTTTTTTTTTGCAAATTAAATAATTATTTAAATATTTGTAATTTTTAATTTAATTACTTTCGATTGTAAGATTTTGATTAAAATTAAATTTCAATTAGAAAAAATATTATTTTATTATTTTATTATTTTATTATTATTTACAATAATATATTTATCATCATCATCAACATTAACATCATCATCATCAACTTCATTTTCATCTCACTTCCATCTTCTCTATTTCTCTTTCTCTTTTTTCGTTCTTCAACAATCATCACCATCTCCAACCATTTCTTATCCTCCATCACTGTATATCATAGTCAATTGTTACTGTTGTCATCATTATTACTTGATTTATTTACTAATCTTCTTTTTTCCTTTACTTTCTCTGAAACTTTCAATCCTTGCATCTTCCAATAAGAACTCGTACCAGAAGATCGCTACTGGAATCGTACTTGCATGCCATAATGAATGTGCATCAAACACTCCAAAAAAAGGCGGAAAATCAAATATTTCCAAAGACATGGCCGCCGATATCATAATAACACCAAGTAATGGTTTCCAAGCATCATCAGGTCTCTTGTGCCAATGGTTCAACGACCACGAAATCCATAATAAGTTATTCGCCATTCCAACAATAACATTAACTATCGTGTTATACTCGTAATCAAAATCTATAAAGTGCAAATAGAATACGTGATACAGGTAACCAATTAGGAATATTGAAGTGATGATAATGGTATAATTGGTATTACGGATTTGGAATACTCTTAAAATCGAATAGTATGTTGAGTAGAAGATTCCTAGAGTGGCAAAGTAATAATCTAGTTGTTCGGTCAAAGTTAAATCTCTGCTGTGATAAACTGTTGACCATAACCAACTGTTCATATTTATTAGTGAGTATGCTATGTAATATTTCTTCATGTAATATTTATTAGTGATTTTATTTATAAAAAGTGGTAAATAATGAAAATGAACAAATCCATTCAATATACTAAAAAGGACACTTGCTGGTTCCTGGATACCAAGCAGCCTGTAGAAAGGCCATTTTCCATAAAATTGATAAATTATATTGTTTGTTTCTAATGCAATGTCTGTTATTTGATGCATACATTCATATTTGCAATTATCCTCGCAATTCCAAGATAATAGTCTAAGTGATAACGGTAAAGCCTTTGTTTTGTCACCACCGCTGGTGGAAGAGCAATGAGTTTGTGAACAGACTGAAACACACGCTTCAAATTCTGGTAATTGATCTCCGTCTGACGCCTCCACTACCACTACTGCTTTTGATAGTATTTGTATTATTAAAAGTGTCATAAACACTGACGTTATACATGTCGAAAATGAAAATAAATTGTTGTTCTTCATATTTGGAGGAAGACTTGGCGACTTCCTTTTTTTAAAAAAAAATTTATTCATATACTTCACATGATAATGTGTAACACTGTAACACACACATGATCAAATTTGATAGCATTTCTCAAGGAGAGAAAAAGGATATCAAATTTTTGTTGCTCGTATCTCACGAAGATCACGTTGAGATTCTTTTTATTTTTAAAAGTTTTGTATTATGTATGATTACCATTAAATGAAGTTGCATGGGTAGGTGCATGGCAAAAGATCTTCTGTCAAATCCGAAACTTAGACTTGACGTTATTAATCATTCATATAAAAGAAATGTACGACTGCATTTCAACTGTATCAAAGGAAAGTTTAAGGAGAAAGACTTGTGATTAAGACGATCTTCGCCAAAGATACTTCATTAATTATTATTGCCATAGTAATAGTAATAATCATCATAATAGACAAATATTTTGGATGAAGAGGGTTTGATCGATGGATTAATGACATTTTGCAACAATAGCCATCACATGTCGTCATGAAAATTTCATGATAATGATTTATGCACTTAAAATTAACCAACTTGAATAATGGTGTATGAAAAAAAAAAATTAAGCATGTTAGCCGGAATTGCCTCTCTTAATAAATGATTGTCGCCGAACCCGAAATGCCGAAATAGTTTTCATAGTTGGCGAAATTAACCTTATTAGTTGCCGAAATTATATACGAAATTATTTGAACCTTTTAACTCAATAGCTGAAATTCTGGGTAAGTTTTTTATATCCATTGATATAAAGAATATTGTAAATCCAAATTGCCTGCTGAAAATTGATTTTTTCAAAAACCATTTTGGTTAGCATCCTTAATATTATTAAATATTAATGAGGACAGTTCTTTTTAATTTTCACATATTAGAATAATAAAATATTTTTTACTATTATTTATAAACAATTAAGACCGTAAAATAATATTTTATTTATTTTCAATATATATATCAATAACCAAGAAAGTTTCGAAGCAAAGCAACCAAACCTTTAATCTTGTTTGATATTTTAATTTCATAAATGGTTTTAACTAAGCTGGACACAAATATTGATGAGTTAGTTGATAACGGATAATTGACAATTCTTGGTATTGTGGTTGTAATAAATTTAGGATATTTATCTAACGTGATAGATTTCTTTAAGCATAATGATCTTATTCCTTCTGCTCCACCAAATCTAAATAATAAAATAACAATAATTATTATTATTTGGTAATTATTATATAAGAATTAATGATTATCGATGATACCAACTTTCCAAAACCAGATATTCCAACACCACCAAATGGTAAATTTGATAAATAACTAGAACCAAAATCATTAATGTTCACCATACCGCACCTTAACCTATATGACATTTCTTCAGCTATAGGAGTGTTTTGGGTAAATATGGAATTACCCAATCCATATGGTGAACTATTGCATATTTCAATTGCCTCTTCATCTGTTGAAAATTTCATTACTACCATTATTGGTCCAAACAATTCATGTTGAACAATTGACATCTCTTTGGTCACATCTGTTATAAGTGTTGGCTGGAAGTATTGTGAAGTTGGATATTTTGGATGCGTGTAAATGTCCCCACCTGCCATTAATTTTGCACCTTCATTTATCGAAGTGCGTACAATTGATTTTAATCTTTCTGCCTATAAATAAATAAGTATAATATGTTTGTGCAATAAAAAAAATTAAAATTATAAAAAATATTTGTTATATTTATAATTCTATTCTGTAAACGATTATTTCACCTGACCACTCATTGTTAGCGCACCAACATCAACAGTAAACTGGTCATTGTCATTTAATGCACTACCAATTCTCATCAATTCGATTTGTTTAGTGACTTTTTTAATAAATTCATCATGTAAAGATTCATGAATTAAAACTCTTTCTATACCAACACAATTTTGACCAGAGTTTTGGAAAGTACCACGCATAATTATTGGGATTGCAGCATTTAGATTTGTATCGTGTCTAATTATTGCACAATCTTTACCACCTAATTCTAATATACATGGTGTTAAATTATATGATGCTGTTTTCATGACTTTTTTTCCAACTTCTGATGATCTATATAAATGAATTAACAAATGTCTATTCTTTTTTCAAGTGTGAAAATAAGAATTTTTAAATTAATTAATTACCCAATAAAAGTCACTCCATCAACGCCACTTTTGACAATAGCTTCACCGCATTCAGCAAAACCACACAAAAATTGTACAATATCAGGATCATGGCCACATGCAATTAAACATGTCTTTATAATATTTTCATAATATTTCATTGACCATGCAACTTGTTCTGATGCTTTAACCAAAATTCCATTCCCTGAATATAATGCTGATATTATAGGCCCAAATGTATTATGACATCTTTAAAAAATAAAGAACAAAAAACTAAAAAATAAATATAAATAAATATATAAATAATGCATTATTTTAATGAATATACTTGCGGATAATTCCAAGATACTAAAGCAGCCACAACACCAAATGGTTGATAAACAATTTTAGCAATTTTATAAGGTAATATAGGACTTGGATCGTGATATTGAGGCGCTAATTCTTTTTCGCCATTTTCAATAGTCCATCTTATTCTTTCACAAGTTGTAAGAATTTCACCAAATTCTGCATCAACCACTAAATAAAATAACAATAATAATAATTATTATTGGGCAAAAATGTTAAATCTCTAAATACACTAGATACACACGCACATTCTCTTTCAAAATAAATAAATAAATAAATATTATTTACATGTTTTTCCAGTATCTCTGCTAGAAACCCAACAAATTTCTTGTTGATTTTTAATAATAAAATTTAACAAACTATTTAAAAATTTATTTCTTTCAGCAAATGATGTTTTTGACCATTTATTTTGAGCTTTTTGAGCCTTTCTCAGTGCCTCCTGAACATCTTGATCAGTATGTGCTCGTGTTTTACCTAGATATTGACCTGTAGATGGATCATAACATATAATATATCCTGGACTATTCATATCCTATATACATACATAATAATTTTATTTTTGAAATTGATATATTTACATTCATTTTATTTAAAGATTAAATTGACAAACCATTATTTTTGGATTTTCAAGAATTTTCCCTTTCCAACCTGGTTTAGCCTCTATATATATCTTTCTAGTTATTATCAAACATACGTACGTACGTGCATACATTCGTTCATTAACTCCTACCTGAAGGCAATTCAACTTCAAACTCTTCCCATTGTCGAAATTTAATTCCAATTAAAGATTTTCCAATGAAAAACCAAGACATTGTAACAAATGTAATAAATAATAAAAACATGGAATGGTTATTAAAATACTTGTAAAGAATCATAAGTTTCCATTCTAAATAATAATTTATTATTATGGCGAATATTGCTGGGAGTTGCGTATGTTTACTTTCAATAAGGTCTTTAAAGTAGTGTTCTATCGAGTAATCAAGAAGGAAAATGATAAAGTAAGTCGTAATTAATATATTTTTAAAAGTCATTTTTTTAAAAAATTTATTGATAATGCACGTGAGGATTGTCTAGAGATGTATGTAACTATGATTCTTCTTTTCCAGTTTTTCCAAATGATGATTATTTAGTAACCTCCCTTGTTCACAAATTAATTAGTTTTTTTTATATATGTGACGTGAGGAAGAAACTGGGATACCAATATAATTATTAGTCAAGAAGAAGAAGACAAGACTGATTGGATTGATTGGATTGATTTAGTTGTGGTTCCTCTTGTCAACAATTTTATTATCCTTTTAGAATAATTTTTAGAACAATTAAATGATAAAATAATAAAATAATTTTTCTATAATTTAATTATATATTATTTTTTATGAAAATAAAAACAAAAAAAATTAAAATATTTATAAATAATGATAATTTTGTTGATTAATCAATTAATCTTTTTCTTTGGAAGAATTTTTTAAGATAAAATATTTGCCATCCACCCAAAGAAACAAGTACAAATATTGTACCAAGACTAAACCATTTTACTCGTTCATTTGTAGATTCTATAAAAATTATAAACAGAGAATATTAAGTAAAATTAATAAAAATCAGTAATAAATAATAATCATAACAATGATTATTATTTTCTCTTCTTTAAATAAATTACCATTAGTGTCTCTCATTCTAGCCTCTCTTCTCCTTAAATATTCCATTTCATCAACAATTTCTTGAACAATCTGCTCCAATTTTCTTAATTCTGCTTCCATTGGTTTTAATTTTTCAGCCTTAGCTAATTGATTATAATCAATTGCTTCAGCTCCTACATCTATATCAAGATCAATTGTTCTATGATATTTTGCATCAGGTGAAAATCCTATAACAATAATAATAACAATAACAATAATAATAATGATGATAAATAATAAATAATAAATAATAATTAATATCAAATGCATAGAATAATAATCAATCGATCAATAAATCATATTTATAATTGTTACCATCTTCTAAGGTATTAGTGAAACAAATAGAAACATCTGCTTCGACGTGAGTAGTGAACGCTATGCGAGTCTCCTCGTTCATATCACGTTTCCTTCCATACTCGTTATGTGCAGGACTATTATCTGTCACTTCAACATCTATCTGTTGATTATAACCAATCCCAACTTTTATTGTTACCACTACCAAAGTATCAGTCGGAACATATTGTGTAATACACTTTCTTTTAACTAAACCTTCTGGATGTGCTTGAATGTCAAATTTTATCGCATTAACTACCAGTAGTGATGAGATTGGTAATAAAATCAACAATAAAAATGAACTTATTAAACGAAAAAAAGATCTTTTAGACATTATTTTTTTTTTTTTTAATTTTTTATAAATAGCTGATAAAATTTTTTTTAATTTAATGAATGAACACTTGATCAACTTTAATTGGATAGAATCAAAAAAAAAAGTTCACGAACGTGCCGTTGCCTGGAATCGAACCAGGGCTAGCGCGGCCACAACGCGATGTACTGCCACTATACGACAACGGCTTATGATTACACAAGTTACGATTTATTTGAAGATTTTAAACACTACTATTAATTAATAATTAAGAATGCCCGGAAAATTATAATTGAGGCTCCCAGAGCACTAAAAAAGCATTACACTGTA
Source organism: Entrophospora candida (assembly GCA_910592215.1). Classification (NCBI taxonomy): domain Eukaryota; kingdom Fungi; phylum Glomeromycota; class Glomeromycetes; order Entrophosporales; family Entrophosporaceae; genus Entrophospora; species Entrophospora candida. Next base: position 22,012 of record CAJVPN010000596.1, read on the forward strand.
ATGTTAAGGGGTCATCTATGTCATGTGATACGAATATTAATTAAAGTCACATGACGCGAAACTATTTTCAAGTATTTTTTCCGAATTTTTTTGGTGACCAACGTATTAATAAATTTAGCCATAAACCTCAATTGGTTAAGATTTCTTTTGTTAATAAATAATAATGATGATAATGATGATGATAACAATAATGACAATGACAATGATAATAATCATGATTACAACAATGATGATGACAATAATGATGATAACAATAATAGCAGCAGCAACTACACTAACAATGTTTGTAATAGTGATGGTGTTCATGTTAATGATAACAATGATGGTAGTAATAGTGGCCATGAGCAACTGCTACAAACCCTCCTTCTATTAATATGCACTAGCATATACATTAACAACATCCACAAAAAAGATAATAAATTGGGATTAAAGTTGGCTTAATGAAAAAAACCTACAACAGAGTCACTAAAACAAAAAATCTTTGAACAAGTATTTTGGCATCATATCAAGGTAAAAAAATTTATTTTACGATTAAACTGGCATGTAAACTATTAGACACATGAATGTATTTATTTATATAAATGGCTCACTTATTAGATTCCAATACATCAAGAATAACCTAAAATTTCAATGATTGGCAAATTGGTACCAGGCGGGAATATTTTTTTTGCATTTGGAAGCCCCGGAGTTGGAATTTACATATCCAGTTATAGAACCATCATCTCGTCATCATCATACTATCATCATCAAACAATAAAAAACAAGGAAAAAATGTTGACAAGAATTGAGTGGCACTGAAAAAGCTTGAGGACATGTTTGTTGAATTAACCAGTTTTTCAAGAGAGGAAAGTCTTTTGAAAAAGTAAATTTATATTTTTAAAGTATATATTTTAGCAGATTTTTTTATTGTCATCAATTGTTGTAAAAAAAAACATTCAAGAATAAAAGATGGTATAAGAATATTCAAAAAACATCAGAAATAAAAAACATATTACTATATGATTGAATTTGATCTTTTTGAAAAAATACTTTGTTAATAATAATGATATTTTAAAGACAAAACGACTAAAAAAGAAATGAAATCGATAATCAATTTATATAAAAAATTCGTTAAATTTCAATTGAAGCAATCTGTGGAATCGTTCCCAAGACTGTCAACATTCATTACTGATGTCAAAAATTTTTGTTTGAATGATCAACTCATAACTTGAAGAAAATTTTCATTGTTAAGTTGAATTACCTTTAGTCTTAATGTATTATTCATTCTTATATAATAAGTTGTGCTAATTTATTGAAATTTTTTCAAAATTTTATTTATTTATACAAAATATGAAAAATAAATTATACATAATTTAAATAATAAATAAATATTACTAGATAAAATAATAAAAATAATCAATGTCATAATTATTATAACTATTGATGATCGACTTACGAATAATGAACTATTGTATTAATAATATTAATATTCTTATTTATTATTGTTTATTATTGCTAAAATTTGACTTACGTCATTCTGGAGGGTTTGAAGTTGAGCTACTATGTTAATAAGTAGTGGTAATTGATCATTGTCATTGTTAACGAAATTATTGGCACCGATGGGATTTTGATGAGAACTTTGCCCAATAAAATTATTGTCAAAAGTATTATTCGGATGATGATTAACCCTCACAGCATTAGTTAGGTCTTGGTTAATGAGAACATTACTGTTATTGGCCATCGTATCATTATTTTGGTCAACGAAATTGTTTTGAGGAATGGTTAAGTTTTGATTAATGTAATTATTGTCAAAAGGGATTTGTTGAATAAAATTATTATGAGCCGAATTTTGAGGAGTGTAATTAGTGTTAGTATAGTCAACGTTTTGATAAACGAGATTATTGCCTCCGGAGGTTTGATTAGTGGAATTATTGGAGACAAAGTTTTGGTTGGAAAACAAGTATGGATTAGTAATGCTTGTTTGTCCATTCCAACAATTGTGAGTATTGTTATTATTATTGTTATTATCATTATTAGAATTAATATTATAATTTTGATCCATTTTTTATTTTTTTATTTGTTGGTGATTTTTTTATTTTTCAAAATTAAATGTGTATTTATATAAAACATATTAATATTATCGACTGTGTAAACAATGATTGATTATCAGGGAGGGCTGGGGTTTTTTTGTACTATCGTTTCCAATACTTTTGTTGCTTAAATATATTAGTAAGAAGTAAATAAAAACCTAATAAGTATTACTATATAGTAGAAATTTTTGTCGATCATTCATAACTTTCTCATTAAATGTGTATAATAATAAACTTTATATAATAGTATAACATAAAAATCAATTCAAAGATCAATTCAAAATCGCGCATTAAAGGAAAATAGATAAATGTTAAATTAAAAATATCACGACGACTCCCGTGAAGTAG
>CAJVPN010000597.1:0-24422 GCA_910592215.1 Entrophospora candida
CTTCACAAACATTTAGATGGCAAAATTAAAAAAATACAAGATTTAAGCATAATCAAACAGAAAAAATCTGACTCACTTGAATATGATGAAATTTACCAAATTTTAACACATCCTGAGTTAAACAAAGACACACCATTATCCACCACTTACAAAACCCATTTCTGGTTATGTTTCTTGTGTGGTTTTTGTGGTGGAGATGCTCAAAGATTAAAATTGGCAAATGTGGAATTAGCAGCTATTAATGGACTGACAATTACAATTCCTTGTGAAAAAACAATGCTGGTGGTTTTAAAGATTTAAATAATTCTGGCAGGGTTATTGAAATTCCACCTGACAATAAAAAAAAATTAACACCTTTTCAGATATCATCAATTACATATCTAAAAGACCCCAAGGGTTTAAATGTGAATTTTTTTTCCTTTGTTGGTCTTCTAAATCAAGTAAACAGATATATCTGATTTTATTATCTTCAATAAACATAATAATTAATATTTATCTAACAATTTATTTATTTAAAGATTTTATAAATAAAGGTATCTGGTTTATCGATGCTCCTTTGGGAAGATACTCACACAAAAATATGATACACAAGATTTGTGAAATCACTGGAACAGATTCAAATTACGAATCATTCAATAAGATGTACAACTGTACAATACCTGACACAACTAAATGTAATGAACAGATTATCAGAATTACTGGCCATAGATCAACAAGTGGTATTGCTGCTTATCAAACATTTGCTAAGCAAATTATGCATGAAACTATAAACAAAATGATTCCTGACAAATGTGATAATTTCAATTCCAATCCTGATTTAAGATGTTAATATTATATGTATTATTTGAGCTAATTGATTTATTTCTATAGATATGCAAGAATCATCATCAAAACCATTATACAGTGAGCAACCTAAAAGTTATAGTTTGCTGAAAATTTTTATAAAAAACTGTAATAACGTCCAAATAAATCTTCAAATCGCACCAAAAGATTAAATTTTTTTAATGTTTATAATTGATTCATGATATGAAATCATTGTAAGTCTGGCTTTTGTTGTATTTAGAAAAAAAAAATTATAATAATAAACATAATAAACATAAATGAATAATAAATATTATTTGAAACGAAATAAAACGAATAAAATGAATAAAATAAAAGCAAATAAAATGAATAAAAGCAAACAAAATGAATAAAACAAATAAAACAAATAAAAGCAAATAAAACAAATAAAACAAATAAAATGAATAAAACAAATAAAAGCAAAAAAAAACAAATAAAACGAATAAAGCAAATAAAAGCAAACAAAAGCAAATAAAACGAAACTTGTATTATGAATAGAAACTGTGCATTAATACTAAAATCAAAAAAAAAACAAACAAATAGCTTTTATTATGAAATAATTAATTTTGTTCCTTTAGTGTTAATGATTGAATTGATCACACAAGCAGTAGTCAATTTAAACAATGTTGTTTTTAAAGAATTTTTTCAAAATATTTACTTCTTTATTTCTTTTTTTGATAAATAATAAATTTATTCATTTGTTTATTTGTTTTAGTAGATTCAAATAGAACAAAATTGTACACTACAGCAAATTTCAGAGAATCAATAATGCAAAAACATACATAATAAAATAAGTATATATGACTTGTAGCCTAGATCCTGTAGAATATGCATGCAAAAATTTTCATGTTTTCTGATTTTTGGTATGTCATTATTTACTATTATTAAAAAATTAAAATAATTTATAGGGTCTAGTACTAGGCCACAAACCACACAGCCAACCCCCGTTATTTCCGTTTAAAATTAGTATAGTTGGCTCGGTCTAAAGACCTCCTAAATTTTGGGCAAATTTTAAAAGTATAGAAGTCACTTTCTGTCCTATCTTTTAAAAAAATAGCATTATTAGTTGATAGAATAGGTCTTTAGTTTTAATGTAATAACGAGATATTCTCAAAAAAATTATTTGCTATAGAGTTCTATTCTTTTTTAAAACATGTACTTTACTATGCTCGCAAGGAATTTGACCGCTAGGATCATTACTAAATTTATACTAGTTTAATATACATCATTGCTAAATTTAGACTAGCGCACAAAAATCACATCTAAATTTGGAAGTATGGTAAATAATTTTAGAACCAAATCACGTGAAGACCCATTTTGAAAATTTTATTGCATTTTTGAACGAATCACGAAATCACTATTTTTGAAATTTGGCCACGAGACGCAGCAATAGGAGATCTTTAGACCGAGCCAACCATATTAGTATTTAGGTTTAACAAATTTGGTTTAACGGGGTGGATTTACTGTTTCTTTGGTTTAACAGGGTTATTATTAAAAATAGTTAGAAAAAATGTCAAGAAACAGAAATTTGAATTTTATTGGCTGGAATGTTCAAAGTCCAGTTCCAATGAAAGGTCATAAACTATTGGAAGGTTTGTGACTTCTAAAACTTCCAAAACCTTTCATTGAAAGCTTCCGATGCACATCACCGATTTTTCATTACACCGGCTCTTGGTAACTATAAAAAAATCCGCATATATGAATTTATCTTGTTGGATTTTCCTTGGATATATATCGTACTAAAACAAAACTCCAAGTTCAACATAGCAATTCATAGTGCTATATATATTATAATGTGAATACCATGCTAAAAAGTATGGTATGCACTTTCTTCATACCATTTTTTCTATTTCTTCTGACTAAAAGATCAATTATAAATATTGAACACGAAATAGCAATTACAATAACAATAAAGTTCTAAAAAAGAAGCCTTTTTCTTATGAGATTATCTTTGTTTTTTTGCTTATGCTATTATCTTCTTGTTCGACACCATCTAACTCAACGAAGATCACATATATATATATTTGAACTAATACAAATTATTACTCAATTACTCACGATCATGATCATGCAAGCTATTGAGGATCAAATATAAACCCCTAGTCGCGGCTCACTATACACACTTTATTCTCTTTAGTATAAAATTTTCATTGTATAAGGCATTATATATAAACCAGCCTCCCATACATCATTGAGATGAAAAATCGTGTGCGTACTAAAAATAATGAGTCGGGATGATTCATTAATTGACTTTAATATTAAGACGGGATCTCGGAAGAGATTTTTGGATGCTGAGGGTATCTAAGCTCGTTTAAGGAACGCAACTTGACATAACTCTTTATGATATTTCTATATCCTGCTTATGATATGTCATCATATTAGATGGGTAAATTTGCACAAAACTAATAACCGAGTTTAAAAGAATTATAATAATTAAAAAAATGCTATTTTAACCAATGTTCCTATTCTTTGTGATCTTCATATTCCGATGCTTTGTCAAAATTACTATTCAGACCTTAATTACTTTTAATGTGCTAGAAATTTCACAAATAAAATATATAGCAATGATGTATTTGAGTTATTTACAGATATTTTTAATAGCAAATTATATTTTTTCAAGGAAATTGAGAATATATTGATATAAAGTAATCCAATATCTTGTACCTTTATTTTTTATTTAAAAAAAATCATTGACAGTCGAATATTCCTTCCTTCTGAAATTTTAAAATTATTGAAAAAAAAAACAAGGATCATGACTGTAAGTAATTGGATAAAAATCCTATAAATCCAAAAGGCTAAAAATTACCCTACCAAAAAGTTTTTCTCCACTTCTTTGGCGGAAAGGCGCCAGTTAAAATAACGAAAATTGCTATTTAATAAAATGGGCAATTAATATTTTTGTGATTTCTGCAATCATATGTTGACTTCATTACTGTGATAAATAATACCTAATTTCACCAGTAATCCCTGGATTAAATGCTGATCCAATATGCAGTGGTCCTGTATTAAACAAAACATTTTGCGTCCGAACATCCTGGATGCTATAGAATCCGACCCACGAACAATCTATGTAGAGGTCTAATCTCTTTTCAGAATCAGAAAGGGTGTAGCTTAGATAGTGCCATTTATCCAATGAAAGAGCAGTAGTCTCACCAATTCCAACATTGCGATTCCAGTTACTTGAGAAACGGGCATGCAATGTAGTTTTGTTTGGCCACAACCAGAGTCCAGGAGTGCGAATACTATGTTCATCACCTAAAGGTATGTGTATTTATACAGTTTTGAAATGTTAGTTTAAATAACAAATAAAACAACCAGATTCTCTGGGATCATCCTTGTAAAAAATCAACCTTTATGAAAAATGCAGGCCCAACCAGAACTAATACTTTTAACTTTCAGATATAGAGTCACCGAAAGCTCGTCGTTTACCACGGGCAGTTCATCATGCTGCACAATTCTATTTTCAGAAGCACCTAGGAAAATGGGGTCTGTTATAATTTCATGGAACTCTTTTACAATAATTTTCTTCATTTTTCTGATTAAAAAAACGGCAGATTGATAATCAAATAATTCAACAGGGCCCTTTTTATATATGTTTGCACAAAATAAGTTCATAGCTTGTATGAAATACCCATTTTTAGATGATAGCAAGTTTATAAAAGAATACAACGTTAGGGTGGTTAGTCAAATTTTATTAAGAGGATGTTTTGATGAACACCCGGATAATCAATGGTTGAATTCAAATTTTGATAATTGAATGATCCAGTCCATATAGTATAAAATAATAGGAAACCCTGATTATTATTATTCTTATCGATTTACTAATGTGAATTATGTCAGCACAAAAAGTAAACCGATAAATCGAAAAAATATTACTCTATCTTTCAATTTATCGATCGGCTTAATTTTTTGCTGTAACACAAACTGGAGGACTAGATGCCTGACTTTTCTTAAAAATGTTCTTAAGGAAGGTGTTATTATATAGATGTATTTTTCTATAAGTTTAATATTAAGTGGTTTTCAAGATATGTGTCTTTATGTAGAGGTCTTTATATTATTATGATGTTCTTATATTGTACGCGTTATTTATTTATTTTTTTTTTTTTATGGTACAGATCATCTGTTTAAAGGCATAAAAAAAAAAAAAATAGCAGCTAAGGCTCAATAACTATATTTCTAAGCAACAATGTAATAGGAAAAAAAAAAGCCTGAGGAGTTTGAAGCTACACGATTTTACTATCGAGATTACCGGTTAGTGATCCTTTTTATTAGTAATAGTAACTTTTTATATTTTTATGCTTATTCCATTATCTTCTTGTCTGGCGCTATCTAACCCATCGAAGATTTGTTCTAATACTAATTATAAGTTATCGCTCAATTACTCATAATCGTGGTCATGCACTATTGAGAGTCGAATGTCAGTTCCTTCCTAGTCACAGTTCACCATAATGCATTTTATTTTCTTTAGGATAAGTCATTTTACACCCATTAATTTCCCATACATCATTGAGAAAATAATTGAGATAAGGTATCGTGTGTGCATGTTATATGTTGTGAGTCAAAAACCAAATCGTGCGAATTGATAATTAAATTTTTGGGTATGCATCACACAACGTGAACATTAAGTAATCACGGCACTAATTGTCAATTAATTCAATAATTGGTTTAAAGTCTGGATTTTCCTAAGGTGTTCCTAAGATGCTGAAGGTATCTAAACTGCATGATTTAAGGAATATAAATCTTTTGTGATGTTTTTATATTTTGCTTATGATATGTAATCATATCGGTAACTTTGCGTGACTGCGGCATGAGACTAATAACTGAGTTTGCAAAAATTACATATAACTAAAAAATAGTATTTTAATTATAATGTAAACTAATCTTTCTATCTTTGGGTTTTTCATATTCCGATGCTTTATTGTCAATTTACTACCCAAACCTCGATTAATCATAAGCAATGATGCATTTGATTTATTGTTAATTAAATTATAACTTTTAATAAAATTTAGAACATATTAATATAATACGTATCATGTGATATTAACTATTTTCATATTTCATTAAAAAAAAAATTATTTGAAGGCTTCTTGTTTCTAAATTTTTTTAGAAAAAATGGGATGATTATTGTGAGCAATTTACTAAAAACAATACAAACACAAATGTCTAAAAGTATCTTACCAAAAAATTTTTCTGCACTTCTTCAGCAGTAAGACGCCAGTTAAAATAACGAAAATTGCTATTTAATAAAAATGGGCATTTTAACATTTTTGTGATATCTGCAATCATGTGTAAATCGATTTAATCATTGTGATAAATAAATTATACCTAATTTCACCAGTAATCCCTGAATCAAATGCTAATCCAATATGCAGTGGTCCTGTATTGAACAGAACATTTTGTGTTTGAACATCCTGAATGCCATAGTATCCGACCCATAAACAATCTATGTAGAGGTCTAATCTCTTTTCAGAATCAGAAAGGGTGTAACTTATATGATGCCATTTATTCAACGAAAGAGCAGTAGTCTGATGAATTCCGATATTACAGTCCCAGTTACCTGAAAAACGCGCATGCAGTGTAGTTTGACTTGGCCACAACCAGAGTGAAGGAGTACGGATGCCATTTTCAGTGCCTAAAGGCATGTGTATTTTATTCAGTTTGAAAAGAGTCAATTTACACCGGTAAAAAAAATTTTAAAACGCTTGTTGAGATGTACAGTTTTATATCTTAACAAATATTTGATCTAAGTTGAATTCGATTTTTTTACCAGTGTTAGATAACTAAATAACCACATCCACGAGGATCTCCAGAACCCATCATTGCAAGAAACTAACCTTTATGAAAGATGCAGGCCCAACTAGAATTAATACTTTTAACTTTCAGATACAGAGTCACTGAAAGCTCGTCTTTCACCGTGGGCAAGTCAGCATGTTGCACGATTTTGTTTTCAGATTCAGTCAGGGAAATGGGGTCTTCTATAATTTCACAGAACTCTCTTATGACGACTCTCCTCATTTTTTCTGAACTGAAAAAAAATCGGCAAATTGATTGATTATTAATAATAATAAAAGCTTATTAGTCATTAGTGATGTTAGCCGGCTAAGCTGTTTACTACCTAAATTGGTAATTTTATTTCCATAACCAGAAGGTAACGCGGAGATCTATTACCAAATTTAGAAATCATGTATGCAGATTATTAGCCGGCTAACATCACTATTAGTCAATAAAAGTTTTATTAGTCAGTCGACATTTCACACGATCAACATGTCTACAGTAATATAGAACAAAGTTTTAGAGAGAAAGGGGTTGGTTGATCTGAGCTACATTAAAAAGTATTTGAATTTTTTTGCTAAGATCCTTCCCATTCATTAATTAATCGGAAAAAGTAATAGTTCTTATTTATCAAGAAGTTAATGTATAGTTTTATTAATCCGAAAAAGTAATGGTTTATTGTTTGCTAAGATAATCGATCGAAAAAGTAATTGTTTGCTAAGATCTCCTTCATTAATTAATCGAAAAGGTAATATTTCTAAAATAGATTTTTTGCCTTAAAAGGTATATAATGATTTTTCTCATTCTTGCAAATAACTATTAAATTCATGTTGGTTTCAACAGGAAGAAGATAGCAGAGAAAATCAAGCGCAAGTTAAAAGGCTGGCAAGAGAAAAAAACGGAAGGCAATCAGGTGTCATTGAAAGTAGGAAATAAATATATTCATTGATCTGCAAGTCAATTTTTACACGCACAAAAAAAAAAAATGAACATTTGCAATTTACAATTCCTTCCCCAAAAGTTGATTTTTAACATCAACATCAACATCAACATGCCATATCGACTTCTCCCTTCCCTTCCGGCATGACCACGCCATGATCAATAGAGAGTATTTTAACACAATGCAACAAACTTCATGAAACTGCAAATTCCTTTTTATAGATAAAATTACCAAAAAAGACATTAATCTTGCGCCGGTTTGATTTTGTTTTTCATACTATTACGCAGGGTGCGAAATGTGTATCAAAAATATTGGGGAATGTTTGGAAATCTTCAAAAATATCGGACCAAAAAAATTTCTTAATATCAAATATGGTTTCTATTCGAATAAGGTTTATTCGAATTATTCGTTTTATTTATTATGAATTTGGGTTATTCGAATTATTAATTTTATTCGAATAAAACTAATAATAATGATTCGAATAAAACCAACAACAACAATAATAATAATAATAATATTATTATTATTATACACATTGCTAATCCAATTAAAATATTTTATCAATTTTTCCTTCGTAGTCCTTGTATATAATGATAATAATAATAAATAGAAGTAATTGACATTTTCCTTTCTTTCATTAAGTCATAGTACTAGTTACTACAGTAGTAATATAGATTATAATTATATCATCTTGTTAAAGGAAATAAGTCCTTATTTATAAAGTTAAACAATAATAAGCTGTGGATTAATATTTTATATTTTATAAAACAAATAAAACGAGTAATTTTGAATAAAACAAATAATTCGAACAAGAATTTGTATTACGAATAGAAACTCTAGAATAGAAACTCCAATAATGTAACCGGAAAATGGCCGATTCCCACATCCTAAAATTTTATCAGAATGCCCGGAATTTTATGATAGGATTTCGCACCCTGCTACTCACACGTAAAGATTGCGTTTAAAAGGCAAAGGCGAAAATTGTTTAATAATAAGTTTACGTTCAATTAATTCATCAAAATCCGTTGTTATTGTACAGAAAACGTGGCATGTCAATTTCCATATTTTTCAGCACTATTATTTTCGTTTACTTTATATATTCAATTATTTTGTTCTTTTGCAATGCATTACAATTTCATGACAAATTGCTAAATTTGATTACAATTCAAACTTCATGAATCTTTTTGCAAGTTATATAAATTAAAAATCATTATGTATTTTTCTCATAAATTCTTATTACAAAATATTTTATCTTTTCCTTACTAGTCGAATTATTTATTTTTTTATTGCATATCCATCCGAATATTCAAAAGATACATTCATCTTTACCTTGCAGATTCTTGAATTTCACTGCACATTAAATGATCATAACACTAAAAACAAAAGCTATCAATTAATTCAAGAATTGGCTTTAAGTCTGGATTTTCTGAAGGGATTCCAGGCATGATTTAAGGAATGTGACTGTGGCATGAAACTAATAACTGAGTTTGCAAGAATTACATATGGTTGTCAATAACTAAAAATAGTATTTTAATTATAATGTAAACTAATGGAAAGAGCGTTTCTATCTTTGGGGTTTTTATATTTCGATGCTTTATTGTCAATTTACTACCCAAACCTCGGTTAATCATAAGCAATGATATATTTGATTTATTTCTAATAATGTTAATTAAAATATATCTTTAATAAAATTTAGAACATATTAATATAATATCATGCGATATTAACTACTTTCATATTTCATTAAAAAAAAATCATTTAAAAGCTTCTTGTTTCTAATTTTTTTTAGAAAAATGGGGGTGATTATTGTGAGCAGTTGAATAAAAACAATAAAATACAAATGTCTAAAATTATCCTACCAAAAAGTTTTTCTGCACTTCTTCAGCAGTAAGACGCCAGTTAAAATACCGAAAATTGCTATTTAATAAAAATGATCATTTAACATTTTTGTAATCATATGTAGGTCAACTTGTACTAGTACCTAATTTCGCCACTAATCCCTGAATAAAATGCTAATCCAATATGCAGTGGTCCAGTGTTGAACAGAACCTTTTGAGTTTGAACATCCTGGATGCCAAAGTGTCCGACCCATAAACAATCTATGTAGAGGTCTAATCTCTTTTCTGAATCAGAAAGGGTGTAACTTATATGGTGCCATTTATTCAACGAAAGCTGAGTAGCAGACTCCTCAATTCCAGTATTATGATCCCAGTTACCTGAAAAACGTGCATGCATTGTAGTTTTGTTTGGCAACAACCAGAGTGAAGGAGTACGGATAAAATTTTCAGTGCCTAAAGGTGTGTATATTTTATTCAATTTGAAAAGTGTCAGTTCACACTGGTAAAAAAATAAATTAAACAATAATTAAACGCTTGTTGAGATGTACAGTTCCATCTTCTATTAACTAAAACTGTACATCTTAACAATGTTTAATCTAAGTCAAATTCGATTTTTTTGCCAGTGACATTCACGGAGATGTCCATAACCCATTCTTGCAAAAAACCAACCAACCTTTATGAAAGATGCAGGCCCAATCAGAATTAATACTTTTAACTTTCAGATATAGAGTCACCGAAAGCTCGTCTTTCACCGTGGGCAATTCAGTATGTTGCACGATTTTGTTTTCAGAAACAGTCAGGGAAATGGGATCTCCTATAATTTCACAGAACTCTCTTACGACGACTCTCCTCATTTTTTCTTGAATTGAAAAAAAAAAAAACAAAATAGCAAACTGATTGATTATTAATAATAATAAGAGTTTATTAGTCATAAAGTTTAGTTTATTAGACATAAAGTTTAGTTTATTAGTCATAAAGTTTAGTTTATTAGTCATAAAGTTTAGTTTATTAGTCATAAAAATTTATTAATTCATTTAAAATCGAGCCGTGTTTTTTGTTGATACTTTATTAATATAAAAAACTACACAAATTCTGACAAATGAGGCAAATGATAAATGCAACGCATTAACCCTTTTTATTGAAAAAATTCGATAAATATGAAAAGTTGCATGCATTAAAACTATTAGCTACAAATTTATTGTACGTTAATAAAAAGAGCGTTTCTATTCTTTGGGGTCCTCATATTCCGATGCTTTCTTATCAAAATTACTCAATTAATCAATGATGTATTTTATTAATAAAATATATCTTTTCAATAAAATTTAGAACATATTAATATAATATCACCCAATCTTAACTATTATTAAAAAATCATTTGAAGACTCCTTGTTTCTGAAAAAATGAGGATAATTATTGTGAGCAACTGAATAACCAATAAATACAAATGTTTAAAAGCACCTTACCAAAAAGTTATTCTCTACCTCTTCAGCAGTAAGACGCCAGTTAAAATAGCGAAAATTGCTATTTAATAAAAATGATCATTTAACATTTTTGCGATTCATATGTAGATCGACTTTATGATAATAATACCTAATTTCACCAGTAATACCAGTAAGCTTGCCATCATATGCTAGCCCAATATGCAGTGGTCCAGTATTGAACAGAACATTTTGTGTTTGAACATTCTGGATGCCATAGTATCCGACCCATGAACAATCTATGTAGAGGTCTAATCTCTTTTCTAAATCAGAAAGGGTGTAACTTATATGGTGCCATTTATTCAACGAAAGCTGAGTAGCGGTCTCGCCAATTCCAACATTACGATGCCAGTTACCTGAAAAACGCGCATGCATTGTAGTTTTATTTGGCAACAACCAGAGTGAAGGAGTACGGATGAAATGTTCAGTGCCTAAAGGTGCGTGTATTTTATTCAATTTGAAAAGTGTCAGTTTACACTGGTAAAAAAAAATTAAACACTTGTTGAAATGTTCAGTTTTATCAAAAGTTTATCCTTTATTAACTAAAACTGTACATCTCAACAAATGTTTAGCCAAAGTCGAATTTGATTTTTTTTACCGGTGTTAACAATTAACTAATCACATTCTTTGGATGTTCAGAATCCATTCTTGCAAAAACTAACCTTTAAGAAAGATGCAGGCCCAATCAGAATTAATACTTTTAACTTTCAGACGCAGAGTCACTGAAAGCTCGTCTGTCACCGTGGGCAAGTCATCATGTCGCACTATTTTGTTTTCAGAAGCAGCCAGGGGAATGGGGTCTTCTATAATTTCACAGAACTCTCTTACGACGACTCTCCTCATTTTTTTTGAATTGAAAAAAAAATAAACTGATTATTAAATTGATTAATGCCCATTTTAAATGATAAGTTTATTAACAAGAATACAACGTTAGGGGGTCAATATATGTTGTACGTGAAAATGAAATTATGTGAATTCGCAATTCACATATGTGAAATTCAAATTTACATGTGTGAAATTCAAATTAGCCAATCAGAATTTTACCCCACTCCATAATATTTCAATTTCACATACAACATAACTAAATGTAAATTATTAACTACTTACAAAATATTTTTTATCCTTCCTTCTCATTTACTAGCCGAATTATTTATTTTTTATTGCATATCCCATCAGAGTGTTCAAAAGACACATTCACCTTATGATCCTCAATATAGTTCCAAATGAATTTTTATTTTTTATTTGATAAATGTTAGAGGTATCAGCCGAATTATTGCGATTTTACTAGTTGCCATTCATCAATAAAGATTTCAAACTAATATTCATTTAACAAACAAAATATAAAGAGATATAATATATTCGTGTAAATAATTTAATGTGTATTATAGTATTGTAGACATAATAATAAAATCTAGAGGTTTATTGGAAATCAGATGTATTTTTTCAAATTATGTCTATAATGTTGCCAAGCAAATGTTTAATTCATCATTTAGCAAATCTGACGTAATAGTTTTACAGCCCTGAAAAAATTTTGTCAGTTTCTGCGAATTTGTGCATGTTTTTACTTCTGCATTTGGAAGGGTTCTCTCTTTGAATAATCCGATAAACAATTATTACAACTGTACATCACTAATGCTAATGAAATTCATATTTATCTTGGTACCCAGTTATGCTGTTAAGGATCAAATATTAATTCATAGTCATGCATGTTTCACAATAAAGCATTTTATTTTCATTGTATATAAATCATTTTTTATCCATCAACTTCCCATAGATCATTGGGGTTGAGTATCGTGTGTGCATGTTGATGTTGTGAACCAAAATCAAATCGTGTAATCAAAAAATCAAAAACTATCAATTAATATTCAATAATTGGCTTTAAATCTGGATTTACTAAAGTGATTCCTGGCATGATTTAAGGAATGAAACTTGATATAATAGCTCTTTCGTGATATTTTTATATTATGTCATTATATCAGATGAGTAATTTTGCATGACTGTGGCATGAAACTAATAAATATTTCTATTCTTTGGAGTTTTGTTGTCAAAATTACCACCCAAACCTCAATAAATCATATAGCAATGATGTATTTGAGTTATTATTAAATAAATATGATTTGCTAACATTTTAAGATATATCTTTTGATAAAATTTAGAACATATTAATATAATATCACCCAATCTTAACTATTATTAAAAAATCATTTGAAGACTCCTTGTTTCTGAAAAAATGAGGATAATTATTGTGAGCAACTGAATAAACAATAACCTACAAATACAAATGTCTAAAAGCATCCTACCAAAAAGTTTTTCTCCACCTCTTCAGCAGTAAGACGCCAGTTAAAATATCGAAAATTGCTATTTAATAAAAATGATCATTTAACATTTTTGTGATTCTGTAATCATATGTAGATCGACTTTATGATAATAATACCTAATTTCACCAGTAATACCAGTAAGCTTGCCATCATATGCTATCCCAATATGCAGTGGTCCAGTATTGAACACAACCTTTTGTGTTTGAACATTCTGGATGACATAGTATCCAACCCATAAACAATCTATGTAGAGGTCTAATCTCTTTTCAGAATCAGAAAGGGTGTAACTTATATGGTGCCATTTATTCAACGAAAGCTGAGTATCGGTCTCGCCAATTCCAGCATCATGATTCCAGTTACCTGAAAAACGGGGATGCATTGTAGTTCTGTTTGGCAACAACCAGAGTGAAGGAGTACGGATGAAATGTTCAGTGCCTAAAGGTGTGTGTATTTTATTCAATTTGAAAAATGGGTAAAAAAAAAAATTAAATGCTTGTTCGATTTATCAAAAGTTTATCCCTTATTAACTAAAACTGCACATCTTAACAAATGTTTAACCAAAGTCGAATTTGATTTTTTTTTACCGGTGTTAACAATTAAATAATCACATTCATTGGATGTTCAGAATCCATTCTTGCAAAAACTAACCTTTAAGAAAGATGCAGGCCCAACTAGAATTAATACTTTTAACTTTCAGATGTAGAGTCACTGAAAGCTCATCTTTCACCGTGGGCAAGTCAGCATGTTGCACGATTTTGTTTTCAGAAGCAGTCAGGGAAATGGGATCTTCTATAATTTCACAAAACTCTCTTACAACAACTTTCCTCATTTTTTCTTAATTGAAAAAAAAATAAACTGATTATTAAATTGATTAATACCCATTTTAAATGATAAGTTTATTAACAAGAATACAACGTTAGGGGGTTAATATCCAAATAGATTTGATTGTTTATCAGAGATTTAGCCAATTTTCTAAATTAATCAAATTAAAAAAAAATCCTATATAATTGAAAAAAATTTTAAATTGTCTCAACAACAATCATTTTCATCAAAGAATCGTGTATATATTACTGCTGAACAAAAGCGTGAGTTGTATTTATTGAAAAAAATCAAAAATATGATTTAGCCAAACGATTATGGAATTAGTACAGTGATATACTAAAAATTGCTGAATTATTAAATAATCAAAAATTTAATAAGTCTACTGGTTGCTTGTACAATTTTAAATAGAGATACTCAATCCGCAAGTATCCTAAACATGGCGAAGCACAAAGTCCATCTATTGGATAACTTCCAGAAATGAGAAGAAATTTGCAAAATGTCCTTTGATGAAACTGATCTTTTTTGAAAATTGGAGCCGACACATGGATTATCAACTGGACTACTTTCGGGAACAAGACAAGATAAAATAGAGTAACAGTTCTACTTACATCCAATACAACTGGAACGAAGAAATTTGCCTCCTTTGTTCATACATAAATTAAAGTTGGTAATGCAAAATTGCGGTATTATGGTGTTGCAAAGCCAGAATTTACTAACCACAATGTTGTAATATTTGTTATAAATATTTATCTAATGTTACATTCGAATAAAAAGAGTAGATCACGATCCTTACTTTCTAGTTATAACAATTTCTTTTCCATTTCTTTTTCATATTTTTCTTATAATAATTAAAGATGAATTCTGCTGCTGATAACAAAAACAAACTTGGTCCAAAATATAGTGATATCTGGGAATATTTTACGCGTGGTAACCGTCTTGGTAATGGACATTACCAAACTACGTGTAAACTATGTTTTACTCTTGGGCAATCATGGATTCCATGTAAATACATATATGAATTTTATGAGAAAAAATAATAAAATTGCAACATTTTTTAAAAAAAAAAATTGTAGCTAGTTTTAATGGTAATGGTATTTCTCAATTATTTCATTACTTTTATGAATTTTGTTATTTTAAATCCAAAAAAAAACTTTTATTGCGAATTATTTATTGTTATTATTATTAATTCAGTTTTGCATGCTGCAGAATAACAAGTGAGCCAACTTTGTATAGCATTACCTGCGTGAAAAAACCTTGTAAAATGGTAATTATTTTTAGAAAATTTTGTTCCGCCTTCGTTCTTTTTCAAAAATGCTATTACTATATATTGTTTATGGGTTAAAATGGCTCATGATATTTGGTATGGTTGAACCATTATATTACTGGCTCTTGATTTATTTGCCTGATTATCTAATAAAAAAATTTATTTTCAAAGAAATAATTTTATTAATAAATAATTTCTATGGACATTTAGGAATTGAAGGAGTCCAGAGTATATTTCAGTGGCAAACCTGATAACATATCGAGAAAAAATTAAAGAAAAATAAATACAATAGCTGGTATATCCAAATGGCTGGCAGAAGGTCAATATGCTAGACCTTTACCTAACGTGAGTGAATGGAAAAATTTTCTCGGATGCAAATTCAAAAATTATCAAAAGCAAAAGTAACTAAACCTCATTCACAAACTTCTATTCATGTAACCTTTTACGATGCGCAATATATATACTTTTACTATTTAAGAAAATTGTTTTCCATTTCAATGAAAGTTGGTAAATATAATGTAAATCAAAGTATAGATAATAATTGAAATGATCATTATTAAAAAAAATAATTTATCATTATATTTCTAAAAATCCAAAAGCGGGTTTTTTTAATTCAAGATTAATATTAATATTAATATTAATATCCCGGATCTGCGGACCACCACTTGATGAGGATGTGATGTAATTTCGGTTAAACGAGGCTCATTTACTTTTGAAATTTATTATTGTAAATATTGCATATTTGACCAGCCACCCAACGTCATATTCTCGTTCATAAACTTGTTATCATCTAAAATGGGGTATTTCATACAATCTTTTATTTTGTATAAAAAGGACATGTTTGCAACTTGTTGAATTATCAATCTACTACTACTGGTTTTTTTTCAATTCAGAAAAATGAAGAAAGTTGTTGTAAAAGAGTTCCATGAAATTATATCTGATCCCATTTCCCTAACTGATTCTGAAAATAGAATTGTACAACATGATGAATTGCCTGTGGTAAACAATGAGCTTTCAGTGACACTAAATCTGAAACTTCAAATTATCTATCCTGATTGGGCCTGCATTTTTCATAAAGGTTGATTTTTTGCATGAAAATGTGATTATTTATTTGTTTATTAGTTGTCTAAACTGACACCTTTTCAAATTGAATAAAATACACACACCTTTAGGCACTGAACATTTAATCCGTACTCCTTCACTCTGGTTGTTGCCAAACAAAACTACATTGCATGCGCGTTTCTCAGGTAACTGGGAACCAAATGTTGGAATTGGTGAGACTACTGCTGAGCTTTCGTTGAATAAATGGCACCATCTAAGTTACACCCTTTCTGATTCTGAAAAGAGGTTAGACTTCTATATAGATGGTTCATGGGTCGGATTCCATAGCATTGAGGATGTTCAGATGCAAAAGGTTCTGTTCAATACAGGACCACTACATATTGGATCAACATTTGGTCCAGGGGTTACTGGTGAAATTAGGTATTATTAAACACAGTAATGAAGTCAACGTATGATTGCAGAAATCACAAAAATGTTAAATGCCCATTTTATTAAATAGCAATTTTCGTTATTTTAACTGGCGCCTTTCTGCTGAAGAAGTGGAGAAAAACTTTTTGGTAGGATACTTTTAGACGTTTACATTTACGATATTCTGATTGAATTGCTCACAATAATGATCCTTGTTTTCTTTCCAATAATCTTTGAATTTCAGAAGCAGGGAATCTTCACTTGAGCACTAATGTTTTTTTTCAATAAGTATAAAAGTAGTTCAAGTTAACTCAGATTCATCATTACCATATATTTTATTTGTAAATTTCTTGATCCAATCAATTCTAATTCTAGCACATTAGGATTAATTGGATTCTGGCTAGTTAATGAAAGTAATTTTGATAATAAAACATCGGAAGATGAAGACACCAAAAAACTCTTTTGATTGGTTCCATAATTTTTTTAATTATAACACATGGAAGTCCATGAACAATCATAAGTAATTCTTGTAAACCAGTCATTCCATAAACTAGATAAATATGCTCAGCATTCAGAAATCCCTCAAGAAAATCCAGTCTTAAAATCCGACTAATGAATTAATTGGTACCAACTATTGTTTAATTACTTAATGTGCACGCACAATATCTTAATTTCTTATTTGAAAAATATTTGTGCGACCATTGATTGATTTCAAAGGTGATATTTTGATTGAGTCGCAACATTTAAACAGTTTTTAATCCATTAAAAGAAGATATGAAGGCTTGAAGAACTTAATTATTATATTAATAATATATTTACATGGCACATATTTTATTTGAATGTTTTAAGTCTAAATAATAATTAAAATACTCACACAATGATAACACCTTCATCTTTAGAAAAAATCACAGTTCTGCGTGGTCATGGATAAAACAGACTTTGAGAGAATCGTAAGCTTAAATTGCTTAATGTGGTCACAGTTTCAGGCCCAGGTATGTTTGATGGGAACGGGCTGTCAAGTATACAGCGAAACAAGGTTCTTACATGTATCTCGATTCCTTGATCATCAAGTAATGATACTGCTGCACACACTCAACTATCACATTCATTAACTTATCATGATGGAATGGGTTTCTGGTTCTCATTCACGAATCTCTTGTAAAAAGCTTTACCTGGTGGATTAAGTCGCTCACTCGTGGACAATTAAATGTAGTTTTTTATTATTGTTGACCTTTCGTAATAGTGACAGTCGCAGTGATTTTATTTATCACATTAATCCCTTATAAAATTTAAATAAGAAGGATACATATGTCAAATAACAACATCTACCATCTTTACTGGTTCATCAATGAATAAATAAAACATAGGCCGGAAAATCAAAGTCATTTGTGATTAGTGTTTACAACCTTTCAATCCAGTGATTTGATGTGAACGAGTCAATCAAGAGTAACAGGTGACGCAAGGAGAAGAAAAGGCCCCTTAGAAAACCATCGGAAAATTTTTTCGAGAAACGGATTACAGTGTTGGTATAATAATAATAATAATAAGGATAATGAATACTGGCAATGAAGAAAATTGTTTGAAAAATGCATCTTGTGCCCTCTAGAAAAGAGAAACTTATCGAAAATAATGCAAGACAGAGACTAAGGGAATATATAAAAATAGTAAGTTGAAGAAGATCCTGACAAGTATATGCGAAGAAAAAGATACCTCAACGAAAGAAAATTTTGATAACAGCCTAGTAACACACTTTTGGAATATCGAATGATTAAAAAAAATGAGAAACAATGACATCATAATAATCATATTATACATGTGTCCGAAACCTTCTCACGTGAGTATCGGCCATAAAAATCAATCCCGAGATTTAGCTGAAACTAAAAACTATGGTAATAGCAATAATGGAATAAATTTTCCCAGGGTTGCGGCTAAATTCTAGTAAATTTATTACTATCTTTGGAATTCCAGAGATGCCGAAACCCAGTCGGAAATGAATCTAGGGTTGATTTCGGCCACAATAATCGCGTGTATTATGTACATATTAATATTAACACATTTATGATTTCGTCATTTACATTATATAGTATGTTAATAGTTAAGCTTATCATAAATTATAAATTTCTTTCACATTACAGCAATATTAAAAAAATCATATTAGGAAAAAAAATTTTTTTACGTCTTCCCTCCTGTCAAACAACATTATTATTATTATTAAGATTTTTTTACTTTCTGGCTATCAACATGCAGTTTAACATTAATCATCAACGGTGTTCAAATATCCAGCAACAACAACAACCTTTTCAAATACAACAACAACAACATATTTATCAGCAAATCCAGATACAAGTGCAACATATACAACATATGCGACAACAAGAAGCTCAACATTTACGACAACACCCACAAACGCAACAACAATTACAACAAGCACGTCAACAATTACAATTACAACATGAACAATTACAACGCGAAAGATTACAAAATCCGCAGCAATTAAAGTATCCACAACAGGCACAACAACCTTTACAATTCCAAAATCCACAGCAAATACAACAAGCACAGTATCCACAACAACAACAACAATTGCAACAAGCACAGCACCCACAACAACAATTGCAACAAGCACAGCATCCAGAACCACATCAGCAAGAAGAAGAAGAGTGAGTATTCAATAAATTATTATTTTATTAAACAATTTTTTAAAAAAATATTATATCATTATCATAATTGTTATTGTAGGGTTGAACCAGTATTTTATTTTAGCCAACCTCCCAAATCTGAAGAAATCAGAGCATACTTTATTTATAAACATCAAAATGAAATCGAATATTCTGACAAATATTATGGTTTGTGCTTATATATCTCTCTTTTATATCTTATTTATATATTTATTTATATTTATATATCTTTCTTATATACATTTCATTCACATAATTTTATTAAAAAATAGATGATGTTTTTGAATACAGGTGAATATTAATGCGATTTTCGCGTGGATTTCCTTTTTTTACATTAAAAAATAATAAAATATTAATATAAATATCATTTTAGACATGTCATTTTACCTAAAGAAATTGCACTCCATGTTCCACGTGATAGACTTATGATAGAAGATGAATGGAGAGCTCTTGGTGTACAACAATCAAAAGGATGGGAACATTATATGATTCATGGTAAGTATAATATGGATCCCAATTTATGTGTTTATCCATCCATAATTAATTATTATAATCGTTATTATTAGCACCTGAACCACATATTTTACTTTTCAAACGAGAAAAAGGTTATTATGAAAAATATTTACTTCCCTTAGAAAAAGAGAGAGAACTACAACGACAAACTCAAGAAAGTAACGCAAATTCGTCTGTTGCAGTTTGACCTAATAAATGGAATACGTCTAAATATCATTTAAAGACTCGCTTCTTTAATATCCTCTTTAAAATTTAAATCGGTAATAATGCTTTTTTTACTCTTTTCAACAATATAAAAATTCAAAAATCAAAGCATACAATAAATTTAAATTTTATCACATTAGTCAACAATTATTATTTATTACGGCATTTTTTTTTTCTAGTTGTTTTTCTATAATCTAAATAACAATTGGGTTTAAAAATAGCACCATCCTCCCACATTTTCTTTACTATGATTGCCAAATTCCTGGCATCATCGATTCCTGAATGTTCATGTCCCTCAAAATTTAATTCATATCTTGTCAACATTGTGGAAATGTTACACTTTTTAATCTTATAAAAGTCTGAATATAATTTCCTTATGTTCACCCATGGGCTTTTAAAATAAATTGGTCGAGATATATTTGAAATCGTACATTGTTTTCTAATAAAATCTCGAATGTCCCATGGTCCTATTCATAAATTGTTAGTAAATTTTAAGAAAAAATTAAAATGATGATGAGGAAAAAAATAATACCATCTGTCATAAATGCAAAACTCTTTGAATTATTCAGCTATATTGTGAGTGATTGAGTGAAATAATTTGTTAAATATAGTTTTTGAAATTTATTTCAAATAAATCTTTACTATTAATTACTTGATGTCTATGTAAAAATTCTTGAAATTTATCAAGTACTTCAGGAAACGTTGGACTAACATCTGTTATTTCCTAAACATATAATAAATATGAATGTAATTTAGTTTAATATGTTTATATTTATAAAATCTTTTTTATTTACCTGTGATATACCAGTTAATTCTTTACAGAAATCAGTTAGTATAGGTTTAATTGTTGGTTTAACATATGAATGAAATATATCAACCTAAATTATATAATATATATATATATATATTTATATTTATATAAATAATGATATAATATGATTGCATATAGTTAGATGCTTACAATCTCAAATGTATTACTGTCAAGTAATAATGCTGGAAATTCTATAATTTCATTTTGATAATCAAATCCTCCCTCTTTTTCACAAGTTGCTTCTACATCAAAGCAAATATAATAATTGTATGGTTGTTGATTCTTTCTAAAAAATTCATTATTATTATTATTAATGCTATGGACTCGATAAAGTAAGTTGTGAGACATACTTGTTTGTAATTTCATTTTTCTTTGTTATGTTACAAGTTGGTTGTGGATTGATGAATCTCGCATAATCAGATTCAGTGTTCGTGAATGATTCTAATGATAACTTACAATTATTATTATCATTATTACCATTATTGCCATCACCATCATTAGTAACGGTATTAGTAATATTGTTGTCATCTTCATTACCATTACCATTAGCACTATTCAATTTATCGTTATTGTTATCGTTATCATTAGTTATTATTAAATGTTTTTTTAAACGTTTTACTAAAACATCTCTATGTCCTTTCGAATTTAAACCTAGTGTGGCTAAATGATTACGAATGGTAATAACATTCATTTTTTTAATAGCTGTAATTGAAGTGGGAGAAGACACTGCTATTTTGTCTATATTTATTGCATTTTGTTTAGTGTTCAGCATAGCAGTGGAAAAAAATGAACACAAAATAATTTAATAAAAAAATTTTATATAAAATACATGATTTTAACTAACAAAGCGACATTTTATTTTCAAACCATCAATAATTAACTATATATTTGCTATTTTCACAATAACTTTATTATTAAAGCCGAGGCAGATTAATGGTAAAATTATTTATATTTTTTTTTCCTTTGTCCATACCATAATACAACACATTAATATTAATATTTTTTTTTATTTAATATTTTGTGTATATAAAAAATATAAGTTTGGAAATAAACATTGACAAGATTTATATTTTTATTAACTTAATCTGCTGAGGAGGATCTAAAAAAGTATTTAAATAATAATAATATTACAGATTTTAAAATGAAAATTAAATGTTAACCATCATTAATTATTACCAATAATTGTTACATTATTGGAATTCATGGGTTTGTAAATGCTAGTATAATAATAAGCAAACATTTGGATGAATTGTCGCAGTAATTGTTGAAAGGTCAAAATTTATTTCATCCATTTCATAAAACATTTTTTCTAATTGATTTAAATTCATCAAGCTGTTCATTTTAATATCCATAATATTCAAAATCAATTCTTTTATCATCCTTAAATGAATAACCCCAAAAATAAATAATCTTCCAAATTTCTTCAGCAGTTGGACATTTATCTGGATTAGCATCCATGCACCTGAATGCTAGTTCAACATGTAATTTTAGTGTGTTATTTGAAAATCCTGGTCTTACACCTTCACATATTTTCATTGCAAGGTCTACATCATGTACCAAATTATTAAAAGGTTCCTCTCTTAAAACTTCTAGTATAACATATTTAGCACTCCAAATATATATCATGGTTACTTGATGCAGATGTTTGAGTAGATGGGCATGATAATCCTAAGTCTGTAATATATGTAAACATATTTTTTATTACAAGGAATTCATTGGAAATAACAATCATTATAATACATGGTTGCCTTAAGTTGTGTACTTTTAATCAACTCATCCAATACCAATGTTTCATTGCCACTAGTCCATCCTTCCGTTAATAGCTTTTGATCACATGATTGGCGCTATACTATAAACCGATTTTCGCTTTATAACGATGCAAAATTGGTTAACCAAAAACATAATATAATTTGATAAACCCGAACTTAAGGTTTGATGATGATTATTATAAATCAATTTTTAAAATTCGTCTTATAATGATAAAATTCGGTTTATAATTAGGCAAAATTGCATAATGCGCATAATTTATGCTTCCAATAAATTTTCATTGGAACATTCTAACAACGATTTTTATTGGTCAAGATCAATTGTAGTCCACTTGGTAAAATTTGGTCTCATTTTACAAAGCATGGCCATGAGGCCATTCATAAACAAGAAAGGGCTCAGTGTAATTACTGATCACATAAATTGTTTGCTGCAAATTGTTGTGAACAACACCTTAAAAGATATACCAAATTTCCACAAAAATATTGTAGTATTGATATAGATGAGGATGAATTATCAAAAGTGGAAAATAATGAGATTAGGGAAAGTGTGAAGACAGTGATAATGAATCAAATGAGCCAGATAGCACAATTGAATTATATGAATCAGATGGATATGAAAATGATTAAGAAACAATTATTTATTTTAATAAAGTAAATGTTTTTATTTAGGTTATACTGTATTTACAAATAATAAAATTTATACTTTTAAAATAGAAAAGATCGCAATGCAAATTAATGTTCGAAAAGTTGCATAATGCTCCATCTCTATTTATAATTACCTTAAAGCAAATATCTACCTACCTACACACGAATAGTAATAATACTTACTAGTACTAATTCAGTAATTATAATTGTAAATCATCTTCATAAGCCGAATTTTGATTAGCTGATCCTGCTTTTGTGATTCAGATTATCAAGGTTTGACTGTAAATAGAACTTCCACATGCTTCACTTTGATTATGGCACGCCATGCTGGACAAAAGGTATCAGCAATGTTGCAATCTTTTACAACAATTGTTGCAATTTTTCACAGCATTGTTGCAATTTTTCACAGCATTGTTGCAATTTTTTACAACAAATGTTGTGATTTTTTTTTCTTAATTTGAAAAATTGTGTGACATAAAATGTTGCAAAAGATTGCAACACTGCTGCAAAGAATCACAACAATTGTAAAAGATTGTGATAGAAAAGTGCCTATTGCTATGTATTAATTGAGTATAAATTAAATCAAAAATTTATAATAAAACTTTAAAGGAATTGAAATTTTATTTACAATTAGTATCTCCTGGACCACCATCATCAACATTATTTTCTCCAACAAGAATAGCTTCAAATGCTTCTGTGTCAACAGTATCACCACCACAATCAATATCAACAGTAGTAACATCATCAACACCACCATCACCACAATTAACACCAATTGCAACATCACCAATATCACTGCTACAATCAATACCAACAGTAATGACATCATCATCATCATCATCATCACCACCACCACCACCACCACCACAAACACCACCACCACCACAAACACCATCAGATACTAATTGTAAATAAAATTTCAATTCCTTTAAAGTTTTATTATAAATTTTTGATTTAATTTATACTCAATTAATACATAGCAATAGGCACTTTTCTATCACAATCTTTTACAATTGTTGTGATTCTTTGCAGCAGTGTTGCAATCTTTTGCAACAATTGTTGT
>CAJVPN010000598.1:0-24392 GCA_910592215.1 Entrophospora candida
AAGTGGACGATAATAATTTTATTCGTGTAACGTTTATATTGAATGACACTTGATCTGCAATGTCCCGCGACTAATATTAAATAGAAATGATGTCATTTTCACGTGACCTCCGCAGTAATTCGGTTTGGTTGGATCGGCAACGCGGGACCTCTCTATCGGTCCTTATTTTACTATCTCACAATATCTTAAGTATCCACCATGATACTTTCTACACTGATTATTATATTTATGGCTCAGTCTCTTAACTGACCTCACCTAACTAGGATTTCCACTATTTAGGCATTGGCCTAATCAAATATAAATAAAGAAAATAAATTAAAAAAATACACACACAACTATACTTATCAAAGGTGTCCCCCTGGTAAGATAGTAATTAATTAATAATTGAGTTAGAGTTAAAGGTTTATATGGTTTTGGAAGTGGGTGGATAATTTGGTTGGCTCGGTCTAAAGACCTCTTATTACTGCGCCACGCGCTCATGAGCATAGTAAAGTACATGTTTTAAAAAAGAATAGAACTCTACAACAAATAATTTTATTGAGAAAGTCTCTTTATTACATTAAAACTAAATACATATTCTATCAACCAATAGAGCTATTTTTTTAAAAGATAGGACAGAAAATGACTTCTATACTTTTAAAATTTGCCTAAAATTTAGGAGGTCTTTAGACCGAGCCAACTATATTTGATTGGATATTTCTGCAGATACTATCTAAATTTGTACTAGTTCAAAATTTTTTATAACGAGGTAGTGCTATGATTATGTTTGTAATCACGAAGAATGTAAATCTTATTTTTATTCATATAATTGTTAATGATAGGAGTGAATGCAAGAGGAAGTAATTATTAAAAGTATAAATCAATATACATACATATGTTATCAGGATCAGATGATGACGACGATAATTTGGCCGAACCCTTTAATTTCGGGTCAAATTAAATTTTATTTTTATTATTATTTTATTTAATCTATTTTCTATTTGTTTATCAATAACGTGTATAATTATTTACTATCATCTGAATTCGTGTTACGTTCCGTATGTTCATTTATTATTAATCAATCTGTAGCACATTCATATTTATTTAACTTTATTTAGTAGAGATTAATGACGATTCTCCCGGAACGGGCGGAATCGCTCAAAATGTGCGGATTCGCCCAGGTACAAAGTGAGCGAATTCGCGAAAACGCACAATTTGAGCGGAATCACCCAAACCGAGCGGATTCGCGCAATTTGGGCTAATATGTAAAGAACATGTAAATAAAGAACTTGATTTCGACCTAATGTAAAAGCAACTTGGTAATAAGTTAATTAGTTTCGACTAAATAAAAACTAAATAAATAAAATATAAATATTTTATTTAAAACTTTTATCTTCTTTAACCAAAATTATTCGCCAAAATCAATTCGTTGATCCCCTATTCATTCTGATCCACACAAAAATAATTGTTATCACCAATTAAAATACGCTCTCCCAAATTTAATCGGTGACACTATATAATTGAATCAATGAATTATATGAATCAAAGAATAAATTATTATTATATTTTATTTCATATTAATCTAGGAAAGAATGCATCAGAATGTTATTATTAAAAGATATCATTCATAAATCAATACAAGTTGTTCCCATTATAATGGCACTCGTGGAACAGGCTAAAATGTTAGCATAATAATAACGGGGTTGTCACTACAATATAAATTGATATTAATATAAAATCATGTGAAAAATCATGTAATTCACAATAATTTTTAGAATCCGATTTGTTTTGTTTCTTTTTTTTAATTTTTATAAACTATCTAACATATGCCCCTCCAATATAACTCTCGTTCTTCTTGTTGTATATAAATAAGAAGGTTTTCGTAACTTTGTAGTGCATCTTGAGTGTTAATGAAAATAGTGTTCTCTTTCCCCCTTCTTTCTCTTTATTCAAAATAGCAACAATTTCTTCTAATGAATGCATTGTTTCAGTTCATGATTGCACTCATGGTTAACATAATCCTCAACTGTCAGTGTTTCTTTATAAAATTCATTTATAATACTTTGCAATCCTAATCTTCTCCCTCTTCATAATTAATAATATTATCTAAATTTTCTTTTAACTTGGGAAAATCACTTTCCAAAATAAGTTGTTGAATTCTGCCTTATTTTTTATTGTTTCTTAAAAATGGCAAACTTTTCAATTAATAAATTAATTTTCATAGGTAATCTTTTCTTTTTTTAGATAACTTCAAGTGTCTGAGTGTCATTTATTTTGAAGATTTTTTCATCTTGTTCTTTCTTCAAAACGCTTCTAATTATGCTGTAATTTTTGGGTTCCATAGTAGATCTGATACAAATTAATCATGATTGTAATACAATTGTGGTGTTTCACTTTGTCTGGTTTTGTTGCAACATTTCCCATATAATGATATACAAATAACCACAACCTTGTGATTTTTCATAAAAAGGGCCTCTTAAAATATACAAAATAGTATGCTTTGTCCATCTTTTTTTATGCTTGTTATTGATGGGATCACCAGAGATTTATTTACATAATGATAACTATTATAATTTTAAAAAATAAAAAGCAAAGTTAAAAATAGGAACATTTATCAAATGAAAGATATATACCATACATTAATGGTCTAATAATTCCTAAACCATGTAGTCTATGTACTAATTCTGATGGTTTCTCAACATCTTCAATAAATAAAGCTTTATTCATTAAATAATTATTTATATCAATGAAAAATAGTTGAAATACTATCATAACTATGATTAGTATTTTTTCCATCCAATTATTGGATTCAATACAATCGAATCATTAGCAGAATATAATGTTGAGGAAGAATATGTTGTATTAGGTGGTAGTGGTAGTATGGTGCTTGCTGCAGAATTTTAGCAGGTTACACACTAATTGTTTATTAGAGTTTCAGCAAAGTTTCACATTTGGGGGTTTCGGCAATTGGCAGGGTTTCAGCAAGATCCATACTAATTTGTTTATCCGAGTTTCAGCAGAGTTTCAGCAGTCATTAAGAGGTTTTGACAAGCAACATTAAGTGGTAGTGGTGTGTAATTATTATTATTATTCTGGATTGAAAATGCGAGGATCAATTTTTCTTCCAAGTATTGATGGATATACTGTACAATTATGGGCATTGTATAATAATATAATTCTATTAATTATTTTATATATATATATTATATCTCCGTTTAGCTTCTAAAGCAAACAATGAATACTGATATGTTTTTGATGAATTATATCTTTAGGTTTAAGCTTTTTATAAGGTGGTAATTTCTCCAATGCTCTAACCAGTATTGAATTGTAGATTTTCATAATCTAAATAATAAAAAAAATAAATTTAAATTAAATCTATTTATTGGTTTCTTTTAAAAAAAAATTTTTATTACTATTATAAAAAACTCGCCCAATGCTTGAACGAATCATTTGAACGAAAGGGAAATATACTTCATTAGTTAACAAGGCCGAGTTTTGGTGAAAGGGCCAGAGGCTGAAACATTTTAGATTTTAAGGAGCAACCAACAATGTCAGAGTAAAATTGATCCTTATGTTATGCTAGTTTTACTATTTTTGTATTTGATGTTAAGATTTCGTGCAACTGTATTTTAATTTGTGTTTATATAAAATTTTCATTCATATATTATTTTTTCATTCATTCATTTTTAAAGCTTGCTACTTTTTTTTAAAGCAATTTATTATTACATTATTGTATAAACTCTTTCGATTTAACAATGGCTACACTAGAAAAGCCTTTGAAAGGACGTTCAAAAGTAAAAAGGGTAAATGAGATTCAAATCAGTAAATAATAAAATTAGAAAAAAATAAAATAAAAATTATTACTTATTTGTCCAACTTTATTATCATTAGAGGTCTACTATGCCAGCAAGCATAGATAGAATAATAAATCGAACAGAAGATATTGGAATTAGTACAAGTATTACTCCACCAACACTACCACATTTAGAATTTGAAAGTAACGATTATCATATTTTGGATTTATTGTCAAATGAAAGTTTTACAGGCATCGAATTTGCACCTGAGAAACCCAATACTCCATTAGCTGAGGCTTTTGAACAAGAACATTCTGATATAAATAATGATACTAATGTTGATGCTGCTGCTAATTCAAATGTAACAACAAATGACGAATCATTGAATTTACAAACTTCAAATATTCCATCTTTCGAACAAATTATTCAAAACGTAGAAGGTGATGATGGGATTTACAATACATTGAGAAAAGAAAATGCAACCTTAAGTGACCTGCAACAAGGTTTAACTACACAAATAGATGTTACTGATGAAATATGGAATGATCTTGATTGTTTAACAGATGTTGTTGCGAGATTGTGTTATGAACAATCAATGAACGATCCACCACCTAGATATTCATATAACTACGATGAAAAGAATTTATCTACAAAAAATGACCTGCCTAAATATTCGTCATCTGTACTGTTTAATTCAAATCTAATTGGCAATGAAAAGGCTCAGCGTGATTTGGAATATGTTATTTCTGCAATACAAAGAGTCTATACCGTTGCACCACAACTTGATAATCAAAGGGTTGAGCTCAACAGTCGTCAGAAAAAAGAAATCATGGCAGCAGCTATATCAACAACCATACAAAAATTATCTAGAGGTCGATATGAAGAACAACGTGCAGAATCTTCTTCGAATTTAAAACATCAAACTTTAAATAAGTTGATTGAACAGATTATTAAATCATCTGAAAGGAGTTTTTTGGATCAACGTGTGGAACTTAATTCACGGCAAATAAAAAATTTTGAAATTGCAAAATTAGACGGGATTGTTGAAAAACTTGGAAAGAATCGGATGACAAATCAAGTAATTAACTAATTTTAGAAATATCAAATTTTTTCCTACCTTTAAATATATATATATTTTTTTTTTACAAACGAACAATTAGGATTGGCATCCACCTGAGCAACTTTTTATCAAAGATTTAACAAGATTAACCGATGAATTTGCTAAATCAGCAACAAATTCTATGTACGCTTCTCAACGTTTTCATCTAACACCAGCAAAAGAGAAGGATATGTTTATGAATAGTGTATTTAAAAGAGTTGAGAAGTTACATTCTTATCGAATGGTTAATCAGGATGCTGATCCACCTTTCGTACGTCGTGAACAAGAAGCAGAACAAATGGTTTCTAAAATGCAATATAGTCCATCGATGGATAGTCAACGTGCAATTTGGAGTCCAAAAAGAACATCAAATTTAGTTTAATTTAATTTTTCAAATTTGTAAATTTATTAATTTTATAGATTGAAGAAATTTATTTATACCATTATAATTTATTAATATTAATATTCTATTTTAGAAATATATAATTAGTTAATTAATAACGTCAAGCGCCTAATTCAAAATAAGAACTTGGTAAAAAATTATTCACACACATATATTTTTGTATTATATAATTTTTTAATTGTTGTTATCAAATAAATACGTGACAAGGCGTTTAGTTTGTGTGTGAAATTCCTTTTGATTGGCTAATTAATTTTACATTTGGCAAATTCATAGATTTCATTCCAACTTTGGCACCTGATCTTTCAAGCGAAATATCAAATCATGTCAAAGAAGGCTATATTCATATCTTCTATTCAACAAAGAATTACACAACATTAATATCCTAATTTTGTGAAGA
The DNA here is from genome assembly GCA_910592215.1 of Entrophospora candida. Classification (NCBI taxonomy): domain Eukaryota; kingdom Fungi; phylum Glomeromycota; class Glomeromycetes; order Entrophosporales; family Entrophosporaceae; genus Entrophospora; species Entrophospora candida. Next base: position 5,673 of record CAJVPN010000598.1, read on the forward strand.
GATCCATTCTATTTTGAAGGAAGTACTCGAAATGTTTATCAATAGAAGATAAAGATTTCTTAACAACAACATTAACTAAATTTTAAATTGTTGGAGTATCACCATTACATACAACTATGTAAAACTTACTACTGAATTAAAATTTCATGAAATTAAAGCCATAATTTGGTCAAGGTAGTAATGGCTGATTCCAATAATAAAAATATTAATTGAACGATTAAAAAATAATTCGAAGATACGATTTGATAACTAGACATAATGGATTTGGCATTTGCTTTATAAATTAGACGTCAATTATTTTTAGTGTAGCAAAAATATTCAAGTTTTAGCTGTAGGATATCCAAATTTTTCAAAAGCAATGTCAAATCACTCAATATCAATAGTTTCGTATATTAGTTCTGAACGAACTGAATTGAGCGAATAAACCGGTTTCTAATTTTGAAAAAATAAAAAATTATGGAATTAGTAAGAATATTCCAATTTTTAAACGCTGAACCTGGATATTTTTTTTTGGAATCTTCCAGGCCTGGAAATAATGCAAATATAAAGTTGTTTAATAAAAATATAACTTTTATTATGTAATTTGAATTTAGTAGCCACATAGACCGCGCGATTTAAAAGAATTTTCATTGATTAATTTATTTAAATGCTCAAATTCAAATATTCGGATCGGCCTTTGCTCAATGTTATTATTATTATATTATATTACAAATTAAAATATTTGACTCGAACTTGTAAGTATTATCTATTTATATAAAAGAAACTCACTTTTATTAATTCTTATTTGTGAAACGATATTAAAATAATAGTTGACAATATCTCGCCCATAATAAAATACAAAAATGCACAACTTTATTAATATCCCTATAATTCAAAAAAATCCACATTCATATTATTACTGGGATAACATATATTTTTTTTACCAAAGTAATTAATAATAAGAATAGGCAAATAAATCTTAATATTAAATTTGTTATTAGGGGAAGAGAAAGTTGTTTAGCGAACACTATATTATTTGAATAATAATCAAAATATAAATGGGTAAAAATAACATAATGTTATTTTTTTTTTATAGAGCAACAAAAGGTAAACAAACATTCGAAATTTCGACAATTAAATATTGATTATCCCAAAATTTTTGTAAATCTAATCTTGACTTAAATAAACTCTTCAGATTATCTTCAATTTTGTTTGTAATTATGGTGGTGGTAGTGGTGGTTGAAAGTAATGCTAAATCTTGTGGAAATGTGAAACTTAACAACAAGTGTCTAATATTCATTTTTAAATTAGTGGTGTTTGATTAATAAAAAAAAGGTTTATTTTTTCTCACATTATATATATATACCTGGAACTTTCTTCTTTACCGAAACCCGGAATGTTCTGATTGTATTTTAAAAATAATTGAAATAAAATTAATCCTTGATTTCCTAAATTATTTTTCTTGTCCACGTTATTCTCAACGTTTTCATCCTCATCCTCATTAACAATGAAGCCAAAATCCAATGCATAAATTACGGGATATTCAAGTATCCAACCAGTAAACGTTATAATGCAAGATGGGGTTTTTGATAAATATAGCACAAATCCTTCGCCATTAACATCATTATCGTGCAGCTGATTTTGTTGTTGTTGTAATCGAAGGTAAGGTTGTATTTTTGTCATTAGGAAGTTTATAAATGAATTGGTTGGGTTTACCTGAGACAAAAATGAGAAAATTTGGAAAAGGGTTATCAATTGTTCCGCTTTCCACTTTTTTTTATCGTTAAAAAAATTATACCTGTGTTGGCTTATCATTTTTAGATGAAACATTAACAAAAAAAATATCTTTAATTTGGCTATTGTTACTATTATTGTTATTGTTATTAAAATAATCAATTTCTTCAAATTTTTTTGCAATCAAGTATTTATTGCAAATAAATGTGTGAGTGTTTGAAAATTGTAAAGCAAATATATGTAACAATAAATCACCCTAAAAAGTTACTATTAATTAATGACAGTTATTTAGGATATATATAGAAAAAGAAGAGAACTTACTTTTATTTGTCTTAAAGATGTTAAAAATGTTAAAGTTTCTTGATGTGTTAAAAACATTATATCAACCAAATGTGCACAACTAAATGGGAAAGGTGACAGGATCAATTAAATATAAATAGATATATAGTTGTGTATATATATATTAATATATATATAAGTATATTTACCGAATTCCTAAACTTACAGACACAACATCTACCAAACAAAATATAAAATATAAAATCATTTATTGTTGAGAAGATTATTTATTAATTTATTTAATATAACTATTATTTACCATTAATAAAATTTGATATTTTATTTCTTTGCTTAATTTTTTTTGTATATAGAAACTGAGAAATAATACATGATTTTACATGTTGATAAATCAATGTTGATAATTCTAAATCATAATGACAATGTTGCACTTTGTCGGAATTCATAGTAAATAGTAAGAAAGAAATTTTGATGTTGCTTATTATGTTATGTATTACTTATTATTAATTATTATTTCTTACTGTTATTAAATTGTTAGTATTAATGTAATATTACTTATTACCTGCTCAAAAAAATTTTCTTTGGAAAAAGACCTATAGATCAAATTTGGGTTGGTATGCTGCAACAATTAATATTAAATTTATTATATAATACTAGTAACTAGCTTGCCATTGGTCAAAATTATACAATAATAATAAAATTCTTACTATTAACTTTCATCTACTCGCAGATGTTTAACATTGAAGATACTAAGCGAGAATTGGGGTTGGCAAAGAGGAAGGGCAAGTTTGATATCCAGAAAAGGTATTAGTCAAGCCATAACGTACATACTGGTAAATATTTTATGACAATTGTGCAAAATCATTTTCCATCCATTCCATTTTGTTCATCTCTTTATCCATTTGGGAGAACACTTGATATGCAGTTTGCAATGTTAACTAACCTTGTGCTTCTTTTTTATCTTCATCATCCTTTCATCCACACATCCGCTCATTTCCCTTATCTCTCTCTCTATTTATTTTGTATCGATTCATTTAATTTTTTGTGATACTTTTCCAAATTAATCAAATTAATACAACTATTTTATAAGTGCTCCAATCAAAACAGTGAAAAAAGCTAACAAATGATGTAAAGATTATTACAAATAAAAAAAAAACTTTTTGCCAAAAAAATTACAGCACCAGCCATTAATAAAGTAATACTTGTTGTTATAAAAAGAAAAGTCAATAGGAATGTTAAATATATGGCATTTAATACCGTCACTCCATATGTAAACCAATTAAAGTGCAAACCCCCCAAAGAAATGGATTGTTCTTTGTAAATAATACTATCTAGGATGTATAGTAATCTCTTTATTCTTTTGTGCTGCATGCATGACTTGATAATTTCTTTAGTTTCAGCAATTAGCCAGACCCCGAAAAATTCATAAAAAAAAATCATGGTTGACTGACTCGCACTGATTAGTAAAAATCTGGTAATTTTTCGTTTTTACTATATATAAATAAGAATTGGTCCAACTGCAGCAATAAATTATCTATATAGTTTCGGGGTGTCTTTAACTTGTTATTTTTTTTTTTTTGAATTGGTCACCCCTGAGGTTTTCCTGGTAAAACTAATAATTAGGATTACTCAGTTTCAAAGACTGATCTTGTTTTGGAGAACAAAGGACGCTCGATCTTTGGACTGGTTAGAGACCGATTTAATGGTATTTTGAATGTGAATTACATATGAATTAATAATAAATAAAAACTTTGGGATTAAATTGCGCGCATTGACCCATTAAACTCGTTTATTTATTAAGAATTATTTACTATTTGATTTTACTTTGAATTCACGCAAAATCGCTCTTGCTGTTTGTTGGCTCCAACCTGTTCCTTTGAGATGGAAAAGGCAGATCGTATATAATCAATTAATTGCTTATAGCAACAATTGATCAGCTTCGTAATACTAAAAACAAAAAAATTTTATACCATTTTAAAAAATTAACCGATGAGTTTTATTGTTCATGATCCAAGCTTCAAAACTTGTCGGCCAATTTTTTCTTAAAATAAAAATTGGCAGAGCCTTAACATTTAAAAATTCCAAATTTTGTTATCTGATTAAGAAGTAAATTTCGTGTGACAAAATTTTTTTTATAGAATATTTTCTACAACATATACTGATTTAAAAGTTCTTTACAATAAAAAAGTTAATAGATGATGATCTGCATTGTCACATTTTATATCCAATAAAATCAAACTTCCATCATGCTCAGAAAGAGTAATTGTTTGTTCAATCAATTCTTTGCAAAAGGAAATAATATAAAGAATTGTGTAAATAAAGAATTATGAATAAATAAACAGATGAATAATAAATGGATTAGTGCTACTTTCAGTACAAAAAAAAATCATTTTCTCCACTCTATTCAATAAAACACAATAGATTTAGTCAAGTCAAATTTTTAAATTTTATAAATATATTTATTTTTATATGATGTCTTATAGTAAATTATTATCATTGATACCACTAGAAAGAAGGAGTTTTGTATTTAAAATTGATAATGAAATGCTTAATAATTCTCTAATGAGTTCTGAAAGAGAAAGTAGAAAAGATTATTATTTTTCATTAGTCAAAAAAAACAAGGAGCTTTCTGAGAATGAAAAAGAATATTGTAAAGAATGGTTTCTTTATAGTTTTGAATTAAATAATGTAACGTATAAATTTGGCAAACCAAAAGAATGTAACAAGTGTAAAACAACAAGATACTCTGATAGATTCTGTGGAGGATGTATTACTTTACAACTACAGACTCTTTTCACTACTTGGACATCTGGAAATAACATGATTGATGATTTTATTCAACAATGTCAAATGAAATCATCTCTGCCAACTGAAATCATAGAATGGATACCTTTTGAGCAATTTGAAAAAGTAACAAAATTGACAGAGGGTGGATTTAGTTCAATTTATACTGCTACATGGACAAGGGGGTATATAATCGATTATGATGAAAATAAAAAGGAATTTAGTTATTATTATGGAGGGAAAGGTATAGTATTAAAAAGTTTAAATGATTCAAGTAATCCAGGTCAAGCTTTTTTTGATGAGGTTGGTAATTTTTATTTAAATCAAAAATAAATAATGCTGTATTATATAATACTAATTGATTTTATATTTATTTTCAGGCAATAAATTATTGTAAAATTAAATCAGGGTTAATTAATCCTTGTTATGGTATAACTAAATTCACAGATAATGGAAATTATGCAATAGTTTTAGATTATGCTCCAGAGGGAAATTTAAGGGGTTATTTGAAAAAAAATCATTTTAATTTAACATTAAAAGACAGAATTATAATCTTTGATTATTTATGTGATGCATTAGATAATATACATGAAAAAGATTTAATCCATTGTGATTTACATAGTGGTAATATACTTGTGCAAGGAGGTAATTGTTATATAACCGATTTAGGATTATGTGGACCAGTTGATGGAAAATCATCAAATAAAGTCTATGGGATTATATCATATGTTGCACCTGAGCTACTTAGAGGCAAAAAGAACACAAAAGAGTCTGATATCTATAGTGTTGGGATGTTAATGTGGGAAATATTTGCAGGTCGTCCACCATTTGATGATAGAGCTCATGATCATTGTTTAATTTTTGATATATGTGCAAAAGGTTTACAACCACCAATATTACCAGGAATGCCTGACGATTACTCACAAATGATGCAGAGATGTTGGGATGTGGATCCATCAAAAAGACCAACTAGTGGAGAGCTTAAGAACTTTGCTTATAATAAAAATAAGGAAATTCATGATAATAAAAGTTTGAAAAATAATAGTAGCAATGATAGTTTAATAAAAAAATTATTCAAATTTTCTAAAATCAAAAAACATAAAAATGGGTTTAATAATGATTGTAACAGCAGCAGCAGTGGTAGTGGTAATGATTTGCAACAAATACACAAATCACATCCAGATGCATATCATACAAGTAGAATATTAGATGAAGAGATTGATAGATCAAAAAACTTTAAAAGTTATATAAGCAATGACAGTTCATTAAATGATCTTAACTCTCTTCTCTAAAATGTTAACAAAAATTCCATTATTAATTAATTAGAAATTTCTATCCATTAATTATTACTAGCAATTTGATTGATTAATAAACATTAGATTCTAGTAATTAAAGATAAATATAACTATAACAAATAAATTTATAGTGGAGCTATTTTTTCTTTTTTTTATTTTATTTTTATTTATAAACAACATTTTGAAGTAATAAACTTTTTACAGTTTCCTGATGGTGATATTTCTAGGTAGTTTTTGGTTAATGCTATTACGGCTTAACTTTTGGGATTAGTATTGGTGAATAGTTTCCGGGGTCCTCCCCCATATGTTAGGGATTTTCATGACTGGCCAATAATATTAATATTTTGAGTAGTGTCATGTGGTCAATCATATTACGTAATACTAATACCATTTCTAATAATTATTTTTGATAATAATTTCTTTATATAAAGACAAAATTTAACCTTTACTGATAATGTTAAAAATACGATCTTATAATCTATACACAATATATAATACTACCACTACAAAAAATTTTATTATCTCAGAATGAGTGATAAAGAAACGTCTAGAAACGGAGGTGTAGACGATGAGTTGTCACTTCCAAAAGGTATTCTACTCATTTAAAAAAAAATTTATTTTAATCTATTTATCAATTAAAAAAATTTTATTGTTTGTATTTTATAATATAATATAAAAGCGACTGTTACAAAGATTATTACAGAAATGCTTCCACCTGATATTGCTTGTGCTAAAGACACCCGTGATTTGTTAATAGATTGTTGTGTTGGTAAGTGATAATAATTGTATGTATGTATATATATATATATAATGCATATATATATATATCTGATATAATTTATAAAATTGGTTTTTCCAAACAAAATTTTTAGAATTTATTCAATTGATTGCTTCAGAAGCAAATAGTATTTGTGAAAATGAAGCAAAGAAAACGATTGCAGCTGAACATGTTTTTTCTGCGCTTCAAGTATGTATTTGATAATATTAATATAAAGATTTTTTTTTTAAATAAAAAAATTTTAAATTCTTCCAAACTTTTTTTTTAGAAATTGGGGTTTGAAAATTATCTTACTGAAGTACAAGAAGTATTTAAAGAACATAAAAGGCTTCAAAAGGTGATGAATTAAATATTTTATCTAGACAAATTAGGAAGGGTTACATAATAATGGCATTAACTTTTTGATAATAATCAATAATCAATATGGATTAATAGGATCGAGACAAGAAAAGCTCTAGATTAGAAAATTCTGGCATGACCGAAGAAGAATTATTAAAACAGCAAGAAGATTTATTTGAGCAATCACGTCTCAAATATCAAGCACAACAACAATGATAAAAATTATTTATTTTAAATTTTTATTTTATATATTATATATATGTATATGTAACTGGTTGATAAATATGTAAATTGGGCTTTTTAATTCTCTCTTCTTTAAAGCACATGAAAAAATTAAACTAATTTGGAAATTTTATTATATGGGTCATATTTGCAACAAAGCGAACATCAAATTCAGTGGCCAAAAAAAAATTTTAAATCCAAGTAATGCAAATCACATAAATAGATAAAGAATCCTTTATTAGCAATATCAGTACTGCTATAATTCTTGTTAGTGTAAAACAAACCCAATATCAATATCAATATTATAAATCAATATCAATATAAAAATAAACCACAAATACTAACAAACGTTCAAGTGAATTTTTGGTGTTGGCTTTTTACTGTATCATCAAATCTACAAAAATCAGCTCTGTAATATCAAACAATATAGATAAAATAATTAATCTAGTGGAACCCATAAAAAATACTCAAGGGAAATTTAAAAGTTGTGGGAGGATTTCAAACAATTGTTTGATAAAAGGCAAATTTTTCATTTGGTGAAATGAAAATTGAAATCCGTGAATTATATGGCGGAGAAGGAAAGGGAGTTACCGCCTCCACTGCAAAAAAACTTTTATCAACAATAAAAGAATCAAAAATGGAAAATATGAATAAAGAAGATACTAATATTGGCAATAGTGAATGATAATATTAATAATAATAGTGGATATATATATATATATATTTTTCCCTTAGTTGAACCAAAATAATTCTTTTTAGTTGTCATTTAATTCTTTCCTTGAATGTGAATGCCTTTGTCCTCATTATCATATCATGTATATTCAATGTGCGTGCGAATTATCCACAGCACCACAATTTGTTCACGGGATAACTTATACTATTTAAAAAGGCGTATTGACTGATTAGATTTTCTTTTATATAGCATGTAAAATTACCAATTATTAAAGATGATTTTAGGTACAGAACAGATCCGAGCCGGCTCTTTAAAATATTTATTATTATTATATAAAATTTAATTAATAATATCCGTTATAGAGGGAGATTTCAAATTTTTTTTTTAAGCGTGATAATTGCGAATGTCGATCAAATCAAACTTATTCTTGTGTTATAATTAATTAATTGAAGTCATCAAAGTGTGGTATTTGTTACACTTTTTTCTCAGTCTTTTTTAAAATGTTTACTTCAAGATCTGGTTTAAAATGTTTAAAATTATTTATTAAAGGTATTTAGTTCAATGTTTGGAGGAGCTTTTGACCATTGATCAGAAGTGAATTTACCAATAATAATAATAATAATAATAATAATAATGATTGTTTTGTAGAAAATCATTACTCAATAATTTCACCGAGATTGATCACAGGAATTTCTGGGAAAAAGAAAGGTTAATTAAAATTATTTGCCCATGCAGGAATTCAAATATTTTTAGCAAGTAATTATTCAAATGTTTATTTTTATTATCTAAATAGAAATTTCTAATATTCAATTAAGAAGTTTAACAACTGAAAATAAAGAGATTACAACATCAAAGGCTAGGATAACGAAAAGTTATGCAGGAGATTTTGCGCTTGCTCAACCTGCAAATACTGCAGGTAATTATAATTATAATCATAATCATAATAACACAATCAATGTGTAATAATGTTGCATAATGTAATTAATTGATTATTTTATTTGTCTGTTTTAGAATATGTTTTATCAACTGTTGATAAAGTGATTAATTGGGCTCGTCAGGGATCAATCTGGCCAATGGTAAAATAAAGAACACTTGCTATTTTTATTATTCTTGATCAAACGACTTGCTAATAAATATTATAATTCTTTATTTTAGACGTTTGGTTTGGCATGTTGCGCTGGTAAAATATTGAATTAATCATTAATGTCTAAAGTTTTTTTTTTTTTTTTTTTACAACTTAACTAACGAAAAGATTACAATAATCAGTTGAAATGATGCATATGGCAGCATCAAGGTACGATCAAGATCGTATTGGTATTGTTTTTCGTGCATCACCGAGACAATCTGATGTTATGATTGTAGCTGGTACTTTAACAAACAAAATGGCACCTGCGCTAAGAAAAGTTTATGACCAAGTAATTAAGCAAATTAAAATGATTGATTTATTAATCAATCTAATTAATTTACTTTTTTTTTTTTAAAAAAAAAAGATGCCTGAGCCTCGTTGGGTGATTTCTATGGGTTCATGTGCAAATGGAGGAGGATATTATCATTATTCTTATAGTGTTGTTAGAGGGTAATTGAAATATAATGAATATTTGAATTAATAATGATATTATTATGACTAATTATTAATAGATGAATTGTTTATGATTAACAGATGTGATAGGATAGTTCCTGTAGATATATATGTTCCAGGATGTCCACCAACGGCAGAAGCTTTACTATACGGTGTACTTCAATTACAAAAAAAGATGAGAAGATCTAGAGTTCGTTATTGATATTATTTTTTAAATAATTATTTTGATTTATGTTGTAATAAAAATATTGATTAATCCTTCCTTTCCCTTTGATTTTATTTTTTTTTTCTTAAAATTAGACAACACAACTTTGGTACAGAAAATAAACTGATATTTATTTATCACAAACGTTATTATGTTTTATAATTATTCAATGAACATACCAAGAAATTACTCGGCATTATTTAAAAAAAAAAATAAAAAAATTTTTGGTCAATGCGATCGATCTTAAATAACCATTGATTTCCAAATTAAAAGCTCTTCTAGTAAGTGTATCTCCTCTTGTGGCACCAACAATTCATCAATTAGATCATATAAGCTATCATTTGGCGGAAGTCTTACACTGGCTCCATGCCTCTTGGACGGCATAGAAACCTTTTGTTTAAGTGCCTCGGTTTTTTTGGAATGTTGCTCCACAACATAAGGTGTTCATTTAACTGCACTGCATTTGTATAATCTATGAATTCTTATCTCAAAATGATTATGTGATTCACATCCTGAGCAAAAAAAGGGAATTCACGTTCTTTAATGTTAAAGGGTAATATCATGATGTAATCATGGGTACGTTTTTAAGCTAAAAGAACCCTTGCGCAAAGTTTGAATAAATTTGGTAATGCAAACATTAGGACTATATTTAGTAATTTATCTGCAAATCTTGTAAATTTTGTAAATTTTTGTTGAACGTTCTAATTTCCAACGTTTTTATACTGCCGCTATTTGCAGAAGATAGAGAAAAGATCTTGCTCGAGTAGGAAAAGGCCACACACTATTGTTTATATTTATTTACCTTTGTTTTTTTTAATTCCTTTTCAATAAAAAATTAGATCTACGCAAAAAATATGATTTAATATTAATATTAATTGGTGTAACATGAATTTTTTTTTATAAAAAAAAAAAATGATAAAAAAGCCAAACAGTTCCATTAGATTACCGGTTGAATGTGTTGAAGGAATCTTGCAATTTCTTGAGGATGATATAGAATCACTTCATTCATGTGTTTTAGTTAACCGACTTTGGTGTAGGTCAGGAATTTCATTACTATGGAGCCAGCCATTTTCATTTGTTGGGAGACGAGCACATAAAATTATAGATGTTTACATATTGTTTCTAACTGATGAAAAAAAAGAAGTGTTAACCAATATAGGATTTAATAATATCATCGATAGTGATAACAATAATGACAATGAAAACAAAAAAACATTATTTAATTATCCAAAGTTCTTTAAAAGACTAGACATTAACGGGTTAAGAAATTCGATAAGATGCTGGCTAATCAATTATTACTACGATAATTTAAAACACGCTAAAATTTACGTGGCTTTTATTGCAGAGTTAGATGATCGTCTAGATTTATTACAAAATTTAATTGTCGATGTACTATTTGATAATATTAATTATTTAAAATCTTTAAAATTTAATCATGATGAAGAAGAAGAGGACGAAGAAGATTCGTCTTTTGATATCACAACATTTGCAAAATCCAAAACGATTCTTTCAACACTCGAAGAATTTTTATTTTATTATTCAGGATTAGTAACAGATAGAGAATTTGAAATTGTTGGTAATTTATTTATAGATTTAACGGAATATTCTTCTAGGATTGAGTATGCGCATATAGATTTTAATGGGTTACCTGTTGAGCCCATAGATCTTGATGAATTTGATTCACTGATTTCATTATTTTTAGAGTCGCAGAATTCTTTAAAAGATCTAACCATTGCAATATTATGGTCGAATTCTGCAGCTTCTTTAGTAATGCAAAGTTTATCTAGTGATTTATTATCAAACTCTCTAAGATATTTAAAGCTTCACCAGCTATCACAAAATAGTTATCATCAGTTATTAAGTATTTTGCACCTATTAAACAATTTAGAAACTTTACAAATAATTGGGTTTTACGAGGAGAATATCGAAGATTTGAAGGAATTCAGTGATGATGATGACAAATTAAAACCGATTAATTTAAAAAATTTACATTATGAGGGATCCGGATCAGAATATGACATATTTATTTCATTACATCCCATAATCATAATGTCTAGCTCTAATTTAAAAACATTATCAACCGATTTCGTTACCACAGAATTATTAGAAACAATTTCGAAATATTGTGTAAAGTTAACACATTTGTCAATTTCTTTAATAATAAATGAAATACCCGAGATATTATTCAGTTTATTTGATTCACTTAAAAATTTAAACCATTTATCAATCTATACAAACTCGGCAGATGTTCCATTTACCTCAACCGAAAATTTATCAACATTTTCTAGAAAAATTCCCAAAACTTTAAAATATTTTGGGTTTGATTTTTTAATTTCTCCTGATATATTAGATTTTTTCCTAAAAGAATGCAGAGCTTCGTTACAAGCATTAGCTATTTACAGGAGCGAGATGGTTAATGAGGAATTGTTAATTGTCATTGAAAAACATTTTAAAGAGAAAAAATCTTTAAAACGATTATTAATAGATCCTCCTGATTGTGATTTCCAAATGAATAAATACGAAATACCAATCATTTCAGGCACAATCGATCCTTGTTATCCTTTCAGCGGGTAAGTTTCATTAAAATTCTTTGCTTTTATTTTCTTAATTTACAACAGCGCACGTGTATGTATGTATGTATATTAATCATTTTCTCAAAACAGACCTTCCACAAAAGAATATGAAAACAAATGGGATAAAGATATTTTTGTTGATTTCGATAATGAATTATGATATCAATTAAAAATAAAAATAAAAATAAAATATATATAAACATATAAATATACAAATATGAATATGAATATAGATATAAATATAAAAATATAAAAAACATAAATATAAATATAAAAATATAAAACATATAAATTGTATCATAATTTAGTGTAAAAAAATATCAATAAAATCCAAATTTATAATATATTTATAATGTTTCTTCAATGACTTTGATTCCTTCTTTTTCTAAAGCCTCTATTATTGGATTGTTAATTTCTGGCGTATATGGAGCCAAGACACCAGGCTTTTTTATGATGCCTTCGATTTAAAGATACAAATATATTTGTTAAATATATTATACAAAATATAAAATATAAAAATATATATTTTAAAAACTACCATCTAATATCAACTGAGTTGCAATTCCACAAGGAAGGCCTACAGTAGTAGCCATCGCAGATGGACCACATGGTTTACCATATTCTAATAAAGTTGAAGTCCGTGTTTCCTTTTTTTTAAAAAATAACAAAAAATCAACCAATTGTCCATTTTTTTTTCAATTGTGTGCATCATCACAAATATAAAATTTTGAATTCACCTTTTTACCATCTTTCCACTCAATCTCGAATTTATGTTGTAGAATAACCATGTCTCTTTCACCCTCTGCATATTTCAGTTTTGCTTCCAAAGTTGCACAAAGTGTATCGATTAAATTGGATTTGCGATCAACGTTTGCATCAGAAAACAACCCCAACCATTTAAAACCTGATAGAATTCGTTCAACTTCTTCATTTGATAGGTCTTTGACTTTAGATTTAATTTTATCACGAATATCACTTTTTAAAAAAAAAAAAAGATCTTAGAAATTTCATTACAATTAATAAAAAAGATTTTGTTTCGAGTGCTCACTGTTCAGAATTACTAGATACGCAAAGAACTTTAGCCAAAACATCTCTCTATTACACGTGTAAATAGATATGTTCATTAATCAAAAAATTAGAATGCACAAATATATATATAAACATTAACAATTACCCATGTAATATCTGGTGAACTGGGAAGCAAATAATCTTTTTCAGAATCATCAAACATTCCAATATCAAGTAAAACTTTAGCAAAATTGGTAAAACCCTAAAAAAAAAACTCGCATGGTTAAAAAATACATGTACACACATATATTCTATTTAATAAAATAAAATGAAATAAAATACCTGGTAACGTAAGGTACCACGTAAAATTGTTTTTGCTTCAGGGATTTTATAAAATTCTCTAAAAGGTGTAGAATCACGATTGGGATAACAGAGAAATGCAAATGCTGGATAAATTAGATATGGTTTTGCTGATTCCATAAGTTTATTTCCTGGAATTTCTACAACCTTATTAATTTTAAAAATTCAAGTTATTCAACTTTTTTTAATATCATTGAAATTAAAAAATAAATTCCAAATATATACTTTTCCATCTTGATAATATTTAGCTGCACTTCTTAATGCCAATAGAACACCACGAGCAAACCAACTAAATTTATAACCAAGAGGATTATTTGAAGCTTCTGGAGCTGGAAGTCCACCACAATATGAAATGAATGATAAAATCTAAAAAAAATTAATAATTATAATTATTTTGTTACAGCGTATGTTATTACTTTATTTTAAAATAAAAATGCTTGCCTTTCCACCAACTTCATGAACTTCATTGATAGTTTTTACGGCATAAAGATGATCAATTCCTATCGATTATAAAACCAAGAGGTTATTATTATTATTATTATTATTATTATTAAAAATCAACCAATTATTTATTTATTTTGGAAAATTTATTCTCACCAGGATCAAGACCAATTTCATTCATGACTATAATCCCATTTTTCTTGGCTCTAAAATATTATCATATATATATATATATATGATATTTAGTAATAATAGAATAACCGTAATGAAATAATATCATTTGTAAACTTACTCTGCATCAAATTCTTTCATAGCTGGTGACACATAGCTAGTGGTTACCACATGTTTCTTATGTTTTATAGCAGATTTAATCACCAAAGGATGATATTGATAAGGTATCAAACTAAAAGATGATAATTGAAATTTTATATAAGGCTCGATGCAAAAGAAATCAAAAAAAAAAATCCTCACCTGATTATCAAGTCATGACTAGAAACAATTTCACCAAGAGCCTTTTCATCTGTCACATCAAGCGATACAGGAGTTGCACGAGAAAACTTTTGACACAGTGATTGAGCATTAGTTATACGTCTACAAGCTAAAATAATCAGGCAAATTTTTGAAGCGTGGGTTAATAAAAATCAATAAATTTATTTCAATAAATAATTAATCTTTTCTAATTTGTACCAATGGTTAATTTATTTTCTGGTCTTCTCAGGATATATTCAACTGCTGGTCCAGCAACGAACCCAGATCCCAATAGTAAGATTTTTCTATTCTCCAAAATTAATTCTTTTTAATAACAATAGTAATAATATTAAAAAAAAATAAGAATAATTAAAAATTGAAATTTGATATTTTTACTTTTCGTTGTTCATAATTTATTTTTTTTAAATCAAAAGCTAGTTTGGATAGATAATCTTTGATGATCGACATAATCTAAATAACAATTTTCTAATCATTTATTTACATGGTAGTTTCGAACAGGAAATAGATTATGAGCTTGAAAATATATTGTTAATACAATTAGTAATAATCAACGAAAAATTCCAACTCTTGTAATGTTAAGTGATCTCACAGATATAGTCAAATTTAACGAGTTAATAATTGTATGTAGCTGACAATGACATGGCACTGTTAATGGTAGTAATATTAACAGAAATGGTATATAGTATCTCTTCTCCTAATACTAATGATAGATCTAGTTTTAAATTTCGATATCATCTCGTCAATTCGATACATCTTGTAGTGGGAAAGCACGCCTAATGCTAATACCTATGTTCACACACAGCATCGTCATCCTCATAGAAGATTGTTGATAGTTGTAGCACGTTGCTAACTAAAAGAAAAAAAATTAATGCGAAAGTTTCTCTCTCAAAGTAACAAAAATTTTTAAGGGGAGAAACTTTACCTGAAGATAACAACATTCAAACATTATATGTAAAGATTATAAGGTCAAAAAAGTCCACACTCCTAATAATAACACTACTAGAATAAAAGACGGGGGTGTGGCCCGAAGCCAAACAATCAGATGTGCAATAGAAAAAAACAACAAAATTTGTGATATGATAGATGGCATGATCTCATAAGTTTATTAATATTAATATAGGTTTTTTGGTTGAGCCGAGGGGCAGCACGCAAACTGAAAATTCAATTCCCAGAATGAAATTGAGAAGATTCAAAGCAGGCTTCATCATTGAGTTTGCAGGAAAATAATCACGTATCACAGACGGCACCTTTTTGCCCTTTTTTAGCGACATTTATACTGAAATTTATATTTTGCAATAAGATTCTTTCACCTAGAGATCAGACTCGTCAAAAGCTCTTTACTCTTGGTGCTCATCGCAGGTTTGATCGCATGTATTCAATTAACAAATAAGCAAGATTATCTTGGTATTTATCAGAAATCTATGTAAAATTCATGTATTAATATATACATCTTTTTTAAAACAAGTTTTCCGTATATTTTTGAATTATAAATAAATTAAATATATAGATTATTTTGTATTATTTGAATAAAATAATCAATTAATAATAATAATAATAATCAAAATATCCATAAAAGTGGCAATGATGACGATGATGACGATAATGTAGTAACAATTAATTAGAAGAGACGTAAGATGATAAACAAATCTCATAATTCATAATTAATCGCCACCAGGATCGAACACTTTTGTCACTTAAATCCCCCCCCCCCCCTTTTGCATCTAACCCCCGCCATTGCAAGAAACATAATCTATTCTCGTACCACCTCTTTCTTATATATGTGTCATATCGCTTTCGATCGTTGATTATTTTGCTCTTACTTTTTTATCATTGGCAGTCAAAATTCCTTCCTCCGAAAAAAAGTCAGCCAAGATTGTATTTAATAATAAAACATTCTGTATTAGGGATGTCCACCGAAACTAAATACTTTCGGTAAAATTTTCGGTTTTGGTTCAAAAACTGAAAAAAATTTATAATAAATTTATTTATTTTTGACAATGGTACGGTACATATATTAATAATATAAAACGAAAGGAATTATTTTAATCTTATGTGGCAGTTATTTGAATTAAAAAAATGAGATAATTACAATATGTTTTGCATAATTACATAATTCTAAATAGAATCAAATTAGAAATTCATGAATTATTGGATGACCTTCTTTAAATGTTTGGATATACTTGCAAAAAGAAGTGAGCAAAGGACATTATTCTGCCAAGTGTCACTATTGTGTCAAATTTTTTGATGAGAAACATCTGGTAAAGGAATGTGGTGTAGTAAATCAAATTTCTTCTAATAAACAAGAACAAAACATTAATCACATAAAGGAATGATAATATTGATGGGGTATTAATCGGGGCATTTATAACGTGTTGTATATCTTTTAATGTTATATTTTATTGAGTTACTTGGATAATGTAGACCTGCCTACACATCACCTAATAGAAATGTAAATCTCAGGAAGACTTGTTGATACAGAAGTGACTAATATTAATACCAAAATTAACCTGCAACTTGTGAAGACACAAATAATTATAAAACAAATGATATAGATAGTGGTTATGATAGTTATGCAGATGATGAAAACCAAAACGAAAGAAAAAAAAACTAGGATTAATTATAATGATTTTTTGATAGTAATAAAATAAGCGATGTTTAGTCAAATGTATTCATAGTTGACTTTCGAAAAGGGAGGGTTTCGGTGGACATCACTACACCTATTCCTTCCAATTTGGAACTTGATTGCTAAAACTTGTTACGTTTTTTCGACAGAAACACTCAATCATCAGCAAGAAATTGATTTAATTCTTCCTTATTAAATGTCGGCAATGATTGTGGTGAAATTGGTCCCGGATCCTTTTAAGGCTGAAAAAACATGGAAAAAATTGCCAGATAAATTGATTTTATAATAAATAGAAAAGTTTTTACTTCTTCATCCTCTGTTTGCCTAAGGAATGTACAAAATTAAAAAAGCCAATTTTAATTTATGTCAACTAGAATGGTTTTTAATAATACTTTGTGATTTGCTTTTGACTGGCTCCTCTTGTTCTTTTAACTTTCTCTTGGTTGTCTGGAATGTTGAAGAAATTTTTCATTTTGAATAAATAAAGAAATCTGTTAAAACATTGACGAGCATTGTACATAAAAGCTTGCAATTAATTGATAAATGTAGCCATAAAACATAAAATAGTCAATATCGACCAAAAAGTTGCCTTCGCAATATGCAATTCACATCAAATACTATTTAGTAAACAATCTTTAGCCAGTCCCAAAATGCCAGTTTTTAATTGATCTTTGGGACCAGATCAACACAACAAATGTTTTATGAGTTTTTATTTGTGTTGTGCTACTTTTTCAAATTGACAAATTAAGCTTTTCATTTACAGTAACATTGAAAATTTGCAAAAAAATTTTTCGATTTCCTCACTGTTCAATATTAAATTAAATTTTACCTCTTTTCAAAATAAATTTATAAAAAGATATTAAATAAAGTTAAAATGTCATATAATAAATTATTATCATTAGAAAGAAGTGAATTTGTATATGCAATTAATAAAGAAATGTATAATGCTCTGACTAATTCTGAAAGTCCTGAAAATGGAAAAGATTATTTTTTTTCATTAGTTGAAAAAAATAAGGAGCTTTCTGAAAATGAAAAACAATATTGTAAAGGATGGTTTATTTATAGTAGTGAATTAAATAATGTAATTTATAAAGTTGGCAAACCAAAAGAATGTAACAAGTGTAAAACAACAAGATACTCTGATAGATTCTGTGAAGGTTGCATTAGTTTACAACTACAGAGTCTTTTCAATACTTGGACATCTGGAAATAACATAATTGATAATTTTATTCAACAATGTCAAATGAAATCATCTCTGCCAACTTATATTTTAGAATGGATACCTTTTGAGCAATTTGAAAAAGTAACAAAATTAACTGAAGGTGGATTTAGTTCAATTTA
>CAJVPN010000599.1:0-24383 GCA_910592215.1 Entrophospora candida
CACGCTCTCCCAAACATAATTGGTAATACATGCAAATTAACATGAATTGTTGTAGAAATGAACTGTCGACGAAATGAACTGTCTGACAAAATGAACTTTCGACGAAATGATTGTCGATGAAGTGAATTTTTTCTAATATTTTGGGGGGGGGGGGCAATTACGAGACTAATATTACGTGGATTTTTTATGTCGGTGGTGAATTTTCTGCTGACAATAGTAATTTGGTTTTAATAAAGTCATGATACAAGAAGTATTCTAAATAACAAGAGATTTTTATATTACGAAGTTTCCAAATCTTGGACAAAAAAATTTAATATTAAGTTATTACCGGTATCGTATACTACCATCGGAATTGACCAGAGCATTAAAATTCACTATATATATACTTGAATGGAATTTGAAGAGTGGGCGTTACAAATTTTATAATGCTAATACTCATAGCAACAATTAATTTGTAATGAATAAATAAATATACATGTGGAAAAAAAAAATTTTTAAATATAATAAAATAAATTCATTACATTATTATTAACAATTAAAAATATATAAAAAATGGATTCGTTATATTATTAAGAATTACATGGATAAATAAATGAATCATTCCTATTGATCACCTACCTAAATACCTACCAATAATGTTTACTTATATTATATTATATATTTCCAATTTTTTTCTTCCATAAAAATAATTTAAAATGTAAAGGGGTCTGTAATAATATAATATTGTTATTGATTGGGATTAGTATTTATTTGTTGTAGTTATGGGTGATGACATTAGATTGGTGCTAGTTCCATTTACAATCGATTGCTGTTGTTTTTTTGTTTTGAGCGTTGGTTGAGGTCGATGAGTATCTACGGCATCTATATCAACTTTATATCTATCTTCGTTACATTCGTATGCTTTAGGTGTTAATTTGATAACACTATGTAAAGGAATTCTGACGTATGGTAAATCTTTTTGTGGTAAATTATGAAAATATGCATAGATACAACGAAGAATTGCTTGATGTCCAATTATTAAAATGTTTTGTTGTCTTTCTAATTCCATTATCACTGGTTCGAGTCGAAGTACAACATCTCTATAGGACTATTTATTAATTAATTAGATTAATATTAATGGTAATATTAATAGTAATAGCAATGGTTATCATTATGATATGCTTACTTCACCGCCACAATATCTATAACTAAATTTATCTTCATCTCGATTAGCATAATCTTCGGGATATCTTTTCTATACATTCATTCAAAACATGTACATATATATATATATAATATAATGCAATATCATATATATTTGAATTTATAATTATCACAGATATTAATATATATTAAATTTTTTTTTTTTTTTTGCTTTAAAGTCCAAGAAAATAATTTTTAAACCTCAATTTCTTCATATGTCAAACCATCACAAACACCAGCATCTAATTCATCCAATGATTTCCATTTTAATTTTGGATATGGTAAATATTCACTGGTTTGTATTGTACGTTTCATAGTTGATGTCCACACCTGAAAAATAAATAAATCAATAATGATTATTAATAAGTCATTGAATAATCATCAAATAATGGTAACACATACTGTTAAAGGCTGATCTCCTAGGTTCTCTTGGATAAGTTTTGGTAATGCTTTAGCATATTTACGACCACGAGGCGATAAATCAGAATCACCACCAATTTTCCCCACAAGATTGTACATACTTTCTCCATGCTAATAATTAATTATTTATGTATCATTATTATTATTATTATTATTATTATTATTATTATTATTATTATTATTAAGTATAAACGAGTCCTCTTCAATTGACAAATAATAATTATTGATTGATCCACCTGACACATTAATATAATTCTTACAAATAATCCAATTTATTATCAATCAATCTAGCTATTTAAATTTAAACATAATACTAACCCTAGAAAAGAAAATACTTCTTGGCAAAATGTGTAAATTCATCAAATAATAAACCACTCGACTTTGAAGATAACCTTGAATCCTATTGATTACAACTTGGCTTCCAACATTAATAAGTTTCAAGTATGTAAGATCTTTTTCTGTGATGGTTTCGTATGCCTCCTCATAATGCAATATTCTAGCCTTAAAATCCTCTGCTGCCTTTTCAGGATCCATATTTTTATAGTCAGGAGATGATAATTTAACATCCATAATGTTTTGAATAATTAGATCCTCATCTTGACATATTGATTCAATGAACATCACTTGAATATTGTTTTTTTTACAAGTTTCCAAAACAAATTCACGCCGATCACGAGTAGAATTTGTAGCATCAAATATTGCCACTACACCATTCTCCTTCTCAAACCATCTAATCATATCATTCAACGCCTCGGTTGCTGCCTCTTTACGTGCAATCTCTCCAGCTTGATTTTTTGGATCAAAAAATGAATGTGCTTGTTGTGATCCGTGTAATTTACGACGATAATTACCAACATTAAAAACTTTTGTTGGAATACTAAGCCATTTAAAATATCGACACACTGTAAATATAATTTAGATTAAAATTTTTTATCCCTCAAAAAAAAAAAACTTTTAAATAATGATTATCAATACCTATTATAAAAAAATAATTATAATAATAAAAATAAATAATTATAATATCTTATAATACTTACGTTTTTGGGAAATATAAGTTTTTCCTCGTGCGGGAAGCCCAACCATCTAATTATCATTATTATCATTATCATGAGTATATGTCATATATACCCACCCACACACAAGAAATGAAAAAATTGAAATGAAATAATAATAAATGATTTATTTGAATATTGCATACATATACAATATATGAATATATTATAATAACAACTCGATGATGTTGGATTTTAAAACGAATTTTAAAAAAAAATCAAAATATTTTGAATCCATTTTTTTATACATACAATACATGCCATTCGTGCATCTATTTATTAATTAATTGTAAAAGAAAGCATCAATAAATTTTATTTTTTTGCTAGTAAACATAAATATATACTTACTTGAATTCATGATTTAATGATGTTTCTGTTAAAATTTGTAAGTTTGTAAATTTGCAATGGCAAAGAATTGTGAGAAAAAAAAAGTCTTGTTCGACGTTACATATACAATATTTTAATGTGGGGTGATTTCTAGCAAAATTATGGTTAGGAATATAATAAAATTTTTTGAGTAACTTTTCCCATCAATTATAATCCTTATTGTTATAATGTTATGCAAACTATTACTAAAAACATGGAATCCCGAATACGTGATCATCGAAATATTGTGATACTATAACGAAATTATTTATGATCGATCTTACGATTGGATAATAGATGAAATAATATTAAATCATAGCGCAGAGGTTGCGTGCTAACCAAATATGAAGTTTCTCTAACTACAGTCATTCTTTGTTGTCACATGTACGTTACACCGACTATTTATATATTGTTTAAATCAGTTACAGAATTAATTAGAAATTTTTTACAAATGAAATGGGTTTAGAATATAACACACATATATGTATAATAATTAACATCTTTAGAGGCAGTTAGTATATCAAGTTATTTTTAATGACAAAATCAAAATTTTAACAATTATTCTTGACAACTATCAACGTCATGAAATAAAGAGCCAATGGAGGATCCCGATGAATTTGTCAAAATTGTACTTTGTTAAAGAAAAAGGACTATACTTGTCTAGCTTAGTTACTTCAGCATCAACTATAGATACTTTATCAAATTTCAGAGAAAAGAAAAAATAGTAAAAAGTCATAAAGAAATATTGCTGGAATATTTAATAAATAAGGTATGGTTGTAATAGATTAATGTTTTATAAATAGTTAAATTCACGTTTCAATGAATTTTATATGTTTTTATATGTGAAGCAAAAATTTTGTAATGCGAATTCTTTAGATTTCACACTATATCCTGATCACGTTTTTGGTGGATGGTCCTTCTTAGCTGTTACTCCCTATTCAAGTCAGGTACGTTTCCCAAGCCTCGCTAAATAAAATTTATCACCAAAAGAAAAGAAAGAAAACAAAAATAATAATAATAAAAATATAAAATAAGAGGAAATTAATTATATGAATTCGTTATTAGAGATCATTACGAAAAATATAAAATTCGAAGAAAGACAAGGACAAGGATAAGGACAAAGACAGTTTGTTATTTATTAAATGATGATGTAAATTGATGTTATGATGATTATTATGATGTAAATTATTAATGATGTGATGTTAAGAAAATTAAAACGTTATTTTATTTGTACGCGTTAAAGGTTCAATTATCTAGTTCTCTAAACTTTTGATTTGTTCTAATTAAATGTATTCCTTGACATTGTTTGAACCTTCTGTATAGAATTGTTTTCAAGTTATTTCTAAAATGAGCAAGTCATTTAAATTCCTTCGTTTAAAGGTCCGTTACAATTGTTTATCAAATTGGACTGGTTTTCCGTGTTTTCTCGTAAATCATTTCCGATTTATTGATTTTCGTGATCCATAAATCACTATTTTACAATACTGATACTTTATTAATAATGTGGATGGGTTAGTTCTGTAAGAAGATGATTTATTTATTATCAGAATTAAATACATGTTTTTGAAATACTAATTATTTGATTGATTTCTAAAAGACATTCTACTAGATAATGTTTCTTTGTGTGATTTTGTATGGTAAAGCATAGTTGATTGACGATCCGTCTATGAATCAGTGAGTATTATTATTACATTGGGAAAACATTAATTAAATATTAAAATTTATTATTGATAAAAATCTTGTTAAATTTAATTTTTTTTTTACCAGACCGAAGCAAATGTGCAGCCTAGAGCTTCTTTACCAGACTTTGCAGTTCTTTCCGCAACCATAACTGTGATAGTGTATGGTTTAGGCAAAACGGCTGATACGTAAACTTTCCCAATTTCGCCACTAATGTAGGTTGCTGGACAACCATTTATCATACAGAGTTTACCTACTAATTTTCCATTTTTATCACAAAACATAACGCCAAAATCGGCATTTGAAGTAGCCTTTGATAGTTCTCCGGAACCTTGAAAGTACTCGAACAAGATGATCAGGCGAAATCGTTACAGTGAGTAGGTTCGTAGGGGGATATGGGTCTGCATCACATGGCTCAAAAGTAGTAGCTCTTTTATGCAGAATAGCATTGACAATTGAAAGAATAGCCAATAAAGTGAATGCAAAAATCGGTCTTTTTCATATTTTTTTTTTTAGAATATATCTGGTTAGGTTAAATAACTGTCTTTTAAAAAAAAACGCCCAACCAGTCTTGAGTAACAATTTGAAACACAAATCCTTGCTGATCGGTAAGGTGTTAAGTTTAATTATACAAAATCACGAAAACTATGCAATTATTATTACTTTAATATTTAACTATAAAAAAAAATATATTTTATTTAAAAGCGATCAACACAACTATGTAATTAAATTTCTTTTAAATAATGAACAATTCTTATGCCTGCTCATTATGAATCAGCTGTTATTCTTTCAATAAACTATAACAATAATAATAATAGAGTAATAATAGAGTTAATAACACTAAAGCAAATATATGATAGTTACGATGACAATAAATTATAATTACAAAGATTTCAATAGGTAGTAAATCAATTTAGTTGTGTTACACCATTCTCTTGCATTTGGCCAATAATGTGAATGTGGTGGTGGCTTCATTTCACCTACTGAAACAAATATTTACAATTAAAGTGGGACGTTTTGTTATTTTAAATATTGTTGGTTTCCAAAACTAGAACATTGCGAAAGTCAAAAGGTTTCGCCACAAGTCGAAATTAGTTTTGATGTTTGACTATTGACTTTTGATTTAATTTTGACAAAAACTTTTAACTTAGTTTTGACTTTCGCCTCTTTGAAATAGTTTTGGCGACCAACATTAATTTTAAATTAAAAACCGATTCAAGATTCTGGCCAAAATACATATCGATTCCTTTCCATTTATGTATATATCACGAATTGCGAATTAAGAATGATCTACATTTTAACCTATTTTAACCAATACATAATTTTTTTTTAACAATGCAGTGCTGTTACACTATTTATTATATATTATTATCGTTATTATACAAATATTTAGTTCTATTTAACTAACATGTAACTACCCCGTAATAATTTATATTCGTTTAGGTCGACCGTTCATCGCCTGTTCTTCCAATTAGTCTGATTATTGATTTCAATATTCAGTTTAAGCTTCGCACTAATTTTCTTTAGGAACAAACTGACAAAATGTCAGTACTGCTACTACCACTACAAAAGTCTCTCCAATTGTTACCATATTTTATACCATTCAATATCCAACTACACCATAATTCTCCACCATTATTATTATTATTATTATAATTATTTTTTATGGTATTGTTATTATTGTTGTTCTTGTTACTGTATTTGTTCTTTTGAATTTTATTATCTTTTTCTTCTTTTTTTTTTCTTTTCTTTAGCACATATACTTTTTTTTCTTCTTGTTTAATTGTTAGTTCACATCTTTTTAACCAAATTTCTTTGTGTATTTTTTTGACCATATTATATATACATTATGTCACAAATTATACTGCTTGTTTTTCTATCACTTTTTGTAATGTTTGATATAGTATCTTTAAGATTTTGTGGTATGATTCCTTTTATTAAATCAATGAATGTTATTTTATCTTTTTTTTTTCTAGTGTCCACATATTTTTAAATTCTTTACTTTGCAAGTTGTTTACCTTGTTTGATTTATCATTATTATCATTGTTGCTTTTTATATTACTAATTTCTTTATTGAAATGATTTTGGGTTTCTTCAATTATTTTTTTCATCCATCATATGCCTTACTTAGGTCTTGGAATAATATCCAAGCTTCCTTTTTATTTTCTTTGGCATCTTCCAATGTTGATTTTAGGTTCAAATGTTGAGCCTCTGGGAACACCTGCAAAATTATTACCTTTAAGAATATCATATCTAGCAAAAATTCTTGAGAGTCTATCTGTGATTATTTTAACCAAGGCTTTTCTTAAAGTTTCAAGTAATGCTATTGGTCTTGTATTGTTTATTTGACATTCCCATTCTTTTTGTTTAGGTATGGATACACATATGCTTCTTGCCATTGGTTTGGTATGTCTCCAATTTTCATACAGAAACAAATTAGTCTCCACATAATTTTTTGAACCTTGTTTCCAGCATGCTTAATCATTTTGTTGCTAATTTGTGATGGGCCACATGCTTTGTCATTTGGTAACTGTTTTATTATCATCTTCCATTCTTCAAATGATGGTTCCTTATTTTATTTCTGTTTTAGGTTTATATTGGGTTTCCCATCTTTCAGTAAGTCAATGTTTTTGTGTTTATCCCCTGTGATATTTTGAAAATGAGCAATAACCTCTATTTTTATTTTTTCATTTTTTTTAGTTTATTATATTATAATATTAATCTGTTAGATTTATGTTCTTCTTGAGGGTATATAGTTTTTGTTGGGATGTATTGTTTAGCTGATCTAATTATTGTATTTCTGATTTTTTTCCCAAAGATCATTTATTATTTTTTTGTTAATGTTTTTTTTTTTTTTTTTTTGAATTCATCTAACTTAAGTTCTTTATATATTTCATTTGTTTTTTTTGCAAAAATCTTTCCATTTTATTTCATTCATTGCTGAGCAGATGAAAAATGCTTTTTTTCATTTTTTTTCTTTTCACATCTGCTTGTTTGACATTTTTAAATAAGTTATCTCAATTCATTTTTAAATTATTTAATATCTAATTTTTGCCATATCTTTGATTGTAGACAAACTAAGACATTGTCATCTTTTTCCATACAAAAATCCTAGTGCAGAAAATGCTCTTTCACAAGCAGCATTATGAGGAGTTATTGAGAAAATTTTAATTGCTAAACCCTTTATATATTCACTTGAGTCATCAATAACTTGCCACCAAGTTCTTGGTATAAGAAGAAGAATATTGAATAGAAAAAAACACCTTCTAAACATTTAAAGTTTGCCATTTGACCTATTAATTCTGCTACTTTACCATCAGAGCAATTTTTTTTAATCCATTATTTCAAAAGATTTTCCCTGCATGTTTAGTATTTTAAACCAATTCCTAAACAAAAATAAGACATCAATAATTTTTATATATATTAAATTTTTTTTTTATAATAAAAAAAAATGTTAAATACCTACCATGGTATAATGGATGAAGAAAATATGCAATCAAATATAAATATGTGGGCTTTTCAAAATATCCTCATCTATTATGATGACTTTAATACAATGTTCCCTAAATTTAATTAATCTATGTTCAGATGGAATTTCGTTGATACTGACTGCAAGTTTCACAAGTTGGATGAAACAATGTGCAAGGTTAACATTTGTTCCTTCCAAATTGAGAATGCTTTTTGTAGTGACAACAATACAGAAGTTACCAGCCCAATATCATGAAAGAAACCTCACAGATAACGAATATGGTTCACCTTATCATTTGTAAGTAAACCTTTATTTAAATTGAAAATTTTATTAACATACATATAATCAATCTTGCAGGTAACAAAATAAAAAATAAATGAAAAAGGAATTAATGTTTGGGTTGGAGGATGGAGATTATGGTCTCAAACATCAAAGTCCATCTAGTCTAGATTGTTGTCTATCATGATATTCGATATTCATAAAACGATCACGAATATCATGAATATCATCATATTATACAATACAAATAAATATTCAAACAGTTTAACTAAATACATAATCTCATTTTAAGAAAATAATGGAAACAAAATCAGTTGACCAGGATAATTTCTTTATATCAAAAAAAAAAAAAAAGCCAACGTGTCTTTTTTGAGAGTGTAAAAATACCTAGTTGTTACTAAAAAAACAAAATTGATTTCTTCTTTATTGTCAAAAAAAAAAAAAGCCAACATGTCTCTTTGAAAGCGTAAAGATACTTGGTCACTACTAAAAAAACCGAAATTGATTTTTTTATTTCAAAAAAAAAAGTCAACATGTCATTTTTGATACTTGATTGCTACAGAATTGATTTCTTCGTAGATCATCTAATTAAATATTTTTTGTTTCTTCATAATAACCAGCTGGTAAATGTTATAAAATAACTTTTACAACACATTTTATCAAAACTTTATCTAATTAAATAAATTTATTTTTTGTGTTTTATAATGACTAACAATTGACAAAAAAGAAAGCCAACATGCCTTTTGAAAATGTAAAGATACTTGGTCGCTACTAAAAAAACAAGATAATTCATAATATAGTTGTTTCTTTATTGTCAAAAAGTCTTTTGAAAATCTAAAGATAAAATGTTAATTAATCGAAATAACAAACACATAGATTCTTAACAAAGTAGAGTAGTAGTAGATAATTGCATAAACAATTTCCTTATTTTTCTTAAATGTAAAATAAGCAAATTTTTTGAACATGCATGCATGCAATATAAAAAAAACGTTTTCCTATTAATATGTATTTTCCTTTTTAGTAAGATAACTATGATATGATATTCGGATGATGTCAAATTCCTTTTGACTCAAAAAATAACTGATGGCGTATTTTTTGTCATTTCTTATTTGTAACTTAAAATGATTTCTCACTTTAAATAATAATAATAATAATAATGCAAGTAGGTAGATCTTCATGAAATATTGGGTGTGTGTATGCCCTAATTAAATAACAAAACCTTTTTTAAAAATAAAAATTCTATCAGAGTCTTCAATTAAAGAGATACAAACATGAAACCAAGGGAGATTATAACAAACATATTAAACTTTTAGACTATAGAGAGTTATATATTCTAAAGGAATTGAAAAAAGATTGCTAAAAGAAAAACTTTAAATATAACCAAATAAGACAGGGAAAAAATTATTATAGAAGTAAAACTATAAAAAGTTTGTTTAATTTTATTACGAAAAAAAAAAGTTGTCATGGTTCAAAGTTATTTGATTTATTATTAAATTTTTACCATAAAAAATTTTACATTGTAACTGATAAATTAATAATTCATGTTTTCAAAAAAAAAAAAAAATTGTCAACATTTACATCTGTTGGAATATATTATATAAAGATATATATACTAAAAAATCCCCACATAATAATTTGCTGTGTTGATGTAACTATAGATGGGTGTCTAAACTAAATTATTTAGACAATGTCTAAAATATAGATTAATTTAAACATTTAGGCAATTGACCATGATTTGTCTAAAATGTTGTTGAAATTGGATAATTTACTGAACTTTGTGTATATCCACGTGACTTTTAGTTGTATTTAAAGCAAATCGTTTAATTTAGACATTTATTTGTCTAAATACTATTTTGACTTTAGACAACCCCAAAAACAATTTATATGATCAAGCAGCCATTGAAATATGTTGTTATTTTTAGAATGAATAGTAAGAATGAAATATTTTTTGTGTATTTGTATATACATTATGTGTAACTTGGTTTTGATTTGAGTTAATCAGGAGAAAGTAATTTTGAGTTTTTCTGGGGAATGAGTTGATTTCTTAAAAAAATTTTTTCTTTTGATATTTTGATTGATTGATTGTACTTACCTTCCTTAATTGTACTTACATGCAGCCATAATAACAAAACACCTTTTATATTTACACACAATAGGAAAATTATAACCAATGAACAATAAGTTGATGGTAATGACGATATATGGGATCCACATGCACGGATATTGTTATTATCATTTTGGAAAATCAATTTCTTTTATTTTCGAGCCAGCGCAGCAAAAAAGAAAAAAATGCCTCATTACCCATTTATTTTAATTTCATCCTTCCCCACCAATTCAGTTTATTAAATTCGAGCAACAAAATCTATTAGTATTAGTATTAGAAGATTCGTGATTCCGTTACTGCAAGTGCATCAAAATTAGTAGGAGAAATAAATATATCGAAAAAAAAGAGAAAAACATTACTATTACTATTACTGTTTACTGTTACACAAATACGACTTTTTGAAATAATTTTCTTATCAACTATTTAACAATAACAATGGCCGTAACAATTCTTTGAAATCAATACATACCTTAAACAATACTAGCATGCCTCTAAAGTCACGTGCCCACATAATTTTTATTTATTTTTTACCATTAAAGCCGAAGGCGTTTGTACAGCCACTTTTCTTCGAATTAACGGGTCCTTCAAAATCCTGAAAATCAACACCTGTTTGGTTAAAAAAAATTTTGGGTAATTCAAATAGAAATGGTTTCAAAAATCCAAAAAAAAAAATTTTTGGGTCTACGGATTAAAAGGTAAAAAGACTACGGTTTAACGAGATAATTTCACATACAGTATCTACATATAATTGGGCTTTAGGTTTTTAAAGAAGTGCATTTTAACGGGATTAAGGTTTAACAGGTTTGACTATGCATCTTTTATTTATTATCATGTCCAATTTAATTCAATAAATGAAACTTAAAATACAATTTATTAATTATTATAGTTTTTTATATAAGGATGGCAAAAAAATTTATTTATTTATAAAAATTAAAATGTCTGAAAAAATTTCCGTAAATTATTACATAAATAACCACAACGTCAATAATGGTAAAATTAAATGCGAAGATGATATAACAATTAGTAATAACGGCAAAAGTAAAGGCGATTATAATAACAATCACAACAACACAGAATTCAGGTAAAGCATTAATCATTATTTTCATCATTGTTCGGAAGTTTAAGGCGTTCTCAGTTTTAATTAATTGAATCTCAATCCTAATTTAAATCAGCGAAAAAAAGATTGATGATGATGATGATGATGATGATGATGATGATGATGATGATGATGATGATGATGACGGCGACGACAGTAATAACGATGGTGAAGATGTTGAAGTGGAAAAAGTAAACCCAGAAGTTTTGATTAATTAAAGTTGCATTTATTTATTTTTTTTTTTTTTTATTAATAATAATTCCTTGGTAATATATATAGGCTGAACCAGAAGATTTAGTGAGAACACCATTACAAAACAAATTTCATTATTTCTTTGAAGAACCAAGATCCACATTGGCCATATTCTTCTCAATTTTATCAGTAGCCAGTGTGGTAGTGACAGTTGTTGCAATATGTGTTCAATCTTATACAACAATACCTGACTTTGATCCCAGATGGTAAATTATGACAAATATTATTGATGATTATTTATTTGGAATTTTAATTTAATTTGTTATTAATTGGTGCTAGGTGGGTTCCGATAGATTTAGCAATCGCGTTGGTATTCACATTAGAATATTTTGGAAGACTTTATGCATCATTGAATAAATTTAAATTTCTATATAGTAAGTTATATTTTACCATTATAATTGATTAATCACTATTATTTTTATTTATTTACTAATACTAATATTAACAATAATATTATTTTTATGATAGGACCATCAAATGTAGTTGACTTCTTGTCCGTTTTGCCATTTTATCTACAATATATAAACATACTAGGAAGTCGAGCTGAAGTAAATTTCTGTTCTATTTTAAAAAGGGATAACTTTTGAAAAAGTGATGAAATAGTAACCAAGTTCTTTTTTTTTTTTTTGATTTTACAGACATTTTTAAGAGTTCTCAGAATTATTAGATTATTGAAAATACTACGAATAATTCATGCAACAAGAGTTTCAATTGGAATTGGTGTAAATATTCTTTATTTTTCTTTTCTCATGCAATATAAATACGAATGATAAAATATAAATCATAAGGTATTTTTTATATTTAGATAACGGCCAAAGTATTCAGAAAATCAATGCATCAAATACTTATGGTTTCATTGTATTTATTGATAGCTCTACTTGCATCATCAACAATTTTGTATGATTTTGAGCATGGAGAGCTCCTCGAACCGACTACTTTGACATGGTATCGTTACAATGGAAATGATATGGAAATAAGTCCATTCCAGTCAATAATAGGTACCTTTTGGTGGTCAATAGCCACATTGACCACAACCGGCTACGGAGATGCAGTACCTATCACTGCACCAGGCAGAATTGTAGCTGGAGTAACTATGATTTGTGGTATATTGGTGATAGCATTACTAACATCTATCATCGGATCAAATTTCGTATCAGAATGGGAGAATCATAAAAGTGCCAAACTTAAGCAAAGACCAATCGTTGACATTTTAAAAGGAGCTGAAATTAGTAAAAAAAAAAAGATACGTATGTTACAAAAACAAAACGGAATAATGCTAGAAACAATAATAGAAATTCAAGATAAATTGCTTGATTTAAATCCATCGTACCCGAAATGTAAAAACATTCGTGCCAAATATTTTGAGGCAATGAAAAGAATATCTGAATTGGAGACTGAATTAGAAAAATGGAAAAAAACCACTCATGATAATAATAATGTTAGTTACGATTCAGAAAATTCAATAAAGAATAATAATAATGACAATGATGTTAATTTTAGTAACAATTCAGTGACAAAAGATTCAGATCAGAATAAAAATTCAAATGAAGAAGTTAAATTAGAAATTCATCTATAATAAATAAATAAATTGCTATTATTACAAAAAGGACAGATAAATTTTTTGGCTAATTGCGAGGATCCCCAACATAAATAGACTATTAACTCTTAATAATAAGATCATCATATTTACAGTTAAGGTTGCTTCTAAAACTTCCAAAGTTCTTAATAAATCAAAAACTATAATAAACAAATTAGTATGTAACTTGCCAAGACTTTGACAAATTGATTTCTTGGCAAGTATGGCACGCTATGTTATACTTACGAAATTGTTTTATTTTTGCCAATTTTAATTGAACTTTGGCATTACTTTCACAAATTGAGCAGTTGCTTGAATACTTGTAACTATGATGATGATGTTGATGATGGCGACGACGACAATGTTCTTTTTTTATTATTATTATCATTACCTATATTGCTATCAACAATACTAGAAATGTTATTGTTATTGTTTTCGCTGTTAAAGTTGGTAGTTTCTGGAAAGTAACTTGTTAATATCGATGAAGATATATTTTGTAAAGACATTGGTGACGGAGGATTTTGGCGAGGAAAAAAATTGTAAAAAAATCTTCTTTGTGATGAATTATTTTATTTACGTATATAATCAAGCGATAAATTGTGATCAATGTTTAAAAATTAGGCTTTAAATTTTTCCAGTTTCAACAATTTTACTTTTTTTTTTTTTTTTTTTTAAAAAAAAAACATGTCACAAGCAAAAAAAAATAACAAAGGGATATTATAGACTTGGGTAAGTATTATGTTTACAACGATTTAATGACTATTTAAATATCTTTAATTATTATTCATTATCATGGACTTTTGTTTTTTATTTAATGCGAGAGCTCAATGATGAAATTTATGACAAAGTCAATAATGTTTTTGGTTCCATTCAATTTACTCAAAGAAAATAAATATCACGCTTTACAAATATACCACTTGAAATCCTCATTAGTGTTATCACAAATCCTGATCGACAAACGCGATGAAAATCAATCAATTCAAGGTTAACATATTTCAATGGATTACAACAACCTCCACCACCAAGCTGGAATGAACTACCTACAATAATAAGATTTTTCTTGCTTCACCTCAAGCCTGTTTGTTTTGTGGCATTATTGAATCCATTGGCGGTTCAATGTTATTATAATTGAGAAGCAATTATATTAATATTAATTAATTATATTTATTTATTTATTTATTTATTTATCTAAATTTTTAGACCTAGGCCTGTCTGTCTATTAGAGGTAGTAATTATTATGACGAATTACCTTATTCATCTCAGAAATATGAAAATAGGCGACAATTCTGGCAAAAGGATGTCAATGAAAGGCTTTCTTATCTTAGACAATATGGAATATCTTCTATCAATGCTGACAAAGAAAGTCAAGAAAGTATGCGAAAAATTCATAAAGAACGCGCAGAACATAACAAATAAATAAAGAGACGAGCTTGTATATGCAAAAAGCAAACAGATTTATCTAAAAAACAAATAGACATACTTGTTTGGGTAAATTAACATTGGGCAACAACGCTCAAGATATTGACAATCATTTCATTTCTTCAAAAGAGCGATATCCCGAGCTTTCCCAACCTCCTTCAAAAGATTATTTTGAAAATGCAAAACATCAGATAATCTGCGAGGCCGAAAGGCCATATCGTCAAAAAATCATATGTTGGAGAGATGGCCACGCATATTGATATTGAAAAATGAAAGAACAAATTTGCAAATTATCATATCCACCAAAACAACCCATACGCTAAATATAATAATGAATTTTTCGAATCAAACGTGATTCCAACATTATTAGTAAAGAATTTGAACCTTTATTCCCGTTTAATGATTATTGCTATTTCATTTGAAGAATCAGAATTAGAAAATGATGATGATGATGATGATAACAACAATAATAATTCTCATTTATTAATTGTTTTAGAAAATTGTTTGATAATTTATTAGTTTATTTGAAAGGGCAAGCAAGCAAGACCTTTTACAATAAATATATTAATACATACATACATATATATATATAATCAAAATCTACAAAAACATTATATTCATAAATAATTATTATAATAAAACAATTAACAAATCTATCACCATTGTTAACACTATCAAATTATCTAATAAATATAACTTTATCACTATTAAATTTTAATTTTTCAATTAGACTACTTTCAACGGATTCCATCATTATTGGTGGTCCACAAACAACAACTCTTAATTGTATTGATTCATCATGTGATATGTGATGAATATAATTTTTGTTGTTGTTGTTATTATCATCATTATTTTCAATATCATCATAATTTGATAAAATTTGTCCAAGTTTTGAAACCCCATTGCTAGCGTAACCACCATTATTATAAATAATATTATTGTCGTCATAAATTATACCACGACCAAAAGCCATTTCATTATGATTTTCAATTGGATGACAACTTTTCATCCACTTGATTAAAGTCCTTTCATTAATATGTCCAGTAAATCCTTCCCATTTTGGTGGCGGCCTGGTCAATATGTAAGAGACTTTGAATCTGTCTTTATTATTGGTTGCAACCATTTCTAAATAATCTGAATTGAACACGTCGGGTAATGTATTATTTGCAAATAATAAAAATAACTTGAATGGTTTTGATATTGCTTCATCAAAATGATGATTGATCTATGATGGAATGAAAATGGAGAGTGTGAAGCGTGAAGTGTGGAAGGGAAGAGAAGATAACATATTATTATTATGTTTTATATTTTTTTTTTTTCATTTTTAAAATTATTTTTATAAGAGAGAAGGGAAAAAAACTTACCAATTGTAACATTGGAGTTAACCCAGTACCACCACAAATCATAAATAACACATCCCAACATCCATCTTGTGATAAAGGGTTTAATAAAATGTTTTTTGTTAGTGGCGGTGACGAAAGTGATGGAGAGGTCAAAGGAAATGATGTTAATGGAGGTGAATCTTTTTTAAAAATTTTTGGTGAAAGTAAAGTTGCTGATGTTAACGGTGCTGATGATGGATCACGTGTACTTATATCAAATGGACCTCTAACTTTTATCTCAAATCCAATTAATTGTTTGTCCTAAGAATTGATTAATATTAACATATTTTATATATATACATGCAAACATCTATATATTACCCACATCGCCAAAACATGTATGCTTACCAAATGTCTAGACATTAAACCATTTTCGTAAATTTTGACAATAATAGAAAATGATTTATTACTATTTTCCTGACCTTGACCTTTCTCTTGCAATGTTGTGTAAGGTCTAATAATAACTTGACCTTTTGTATGAGTCATGAACTCCATATAATCCCCAGGTTGAAAATTAGGTAATGGTCGATCATCTGGGTTAATGGTCTGGAAAGTAAACCTACGAACAGGATATCTTTTAACATCCGGTTTAATATTAAGTGTTTCTTTTCGAACAAGAATATAACGTCGAAAAATATTTGGATTACATGTATTGTCATAGATTTTTGTATTATCATATGATATATCATTGTTGTTATATTGAGAAGATGGTAAGAACGTTAATTGATTATTACGAAGATGATCATCCTTTAATAATTTTGCAATTGCCATTGTAGCTAATTTTGTTGCGGCAAATTTACTATGACTATGAACCGCTACACGTGATATTTTATTATTAAAAGAAGTTTTTGAATTGATTTGATCAACTTTTACTGCAAGCGAAATTGGTCTGTGTAATTTTTTTTGAATATTTTGAATGTTACGTTTCTTTAAACTGCCACTATTATTATTATTATAATTATCT
Source organism: Entrophospora candida (assembly GCA_910592215.1). Classification (NCBI taxonomy): domain Eukaryota; kingdom Fungi; phylum Glomeromycota; class Glomeromycetes; order Entrophosporales; family Entrophosporaceae; genus Entrophospora; species Entrophospora candida. Next base: position 17,242 of record CAJVPN010000599.1, read on the forward strand.
CCTATCTCACTAAGATTATTACTATTCTCATCTCCCCCATCTTTACCATCTTCAACAAAATCAGCATCGTCACAATTTTCATATTTATCAGTTGTAGCGACTTTAGCTCGACTATACAATAATTTCTCCGCGTCATTATTACTTTGTATTATTAAATTTTTATTAATAGGCTTTTGTATTGGTTGTGTTTGTTGTATTTTTGATTTATCATGAAAAAAATCTTGCGTTATATCAGTTCCAATAACACGTTTTAATATTTTAGCGCCACCAGGATGATTACTTATCCATTTTCTAATATCAAAAACTATTCCTTCTGCTACTACCAAATGGGCACCACTGGCTACCCTTTGATTCACATCCTGATTTAAATAAATTAGAAGGAGGAGAGAGAAAGAAATAATGTTAATGATAATAATACACAACAATTAGCTAATTAATTAAATCCACTCTCGTCAATAATAAAAAACCCAATTATTTATAACATACATCCCAAGTCATGTCAGGCAATTTATTATAATCATTAATTAATGATTCAATACGATGTTGATTATGCTCGGGATCAGAATTGTTCCAAAAGAAAACACCATTTCGATAATTGTACCAATATTCTCCACAAATAAATCCAATACATAATAATCCTATCCATATCAAATAAATTATTTGCCATATACTAAATCTAACACCATTATACGCATCTGAATATGTCTGGTATTGCGTAATTCCATAATATATGTTCACCCTTTTTTTTTTTTTTTTGTAATATAAGAAAAATTAATAAATAAAATAAGTAATTTATTATATATAATACACGATAGTAATATGTTTTCTAGTTACCATGCAAACGCTATTAGAGCACTTCCTAATACAAAATGAAACGCTCTAATTCCTTTCATGATTCCTTTATTTGCCGATTCAAGTCTAGCAAGTCCCCATAATGAAAGAAATCCTAGACCAATTTGAATAAATACTAACGTATATATTGAAACTCCAATCCTGTCAAAAAAAGTTTTTTATGAAATATATTTCATTTTAACATATAAAAACACTCTGAAAAATTACCCATCCCCATAAAAACTAAAGCAATTATACATCCAATACATACACTCCATGAATAGTTCGTCCTTTAACATCAGCAGTAGCAATAGCAGCAGCACCAAATGTCGAGACAGAAACACCACCAACAATTTGCAGATTACGATGTTGAAACAAATATTTGTCAGTATGTTTCCAATACCTGACTATGAAAACGGAGATTGGAAATAATATAGCCCATATTAAAAACATTGCTAAACCGTGTAATAACCTGGTAAAATGATTTTTTGATTCGGATTGTTGTAAAATTGTTGCAGTAAAAAAATTTACTTTCATACTTCCACGGTTGCCACCATGATATGATATTACATTACTACCAGGATTCCATGCATAAATCACTGCAAAATAAAAAATTTTTTTTGTTCGTTTGTAAAATATATAATTGTTTTCCACAAAATCAAAGAAAATAAATAAGATTATATACTTGTGGTCAATTGGTCGTTAATTGGTTTAGTATCGGAAGCAATTAAAGGACGTCTAAGCTCAACTTGAGTAGTAAAATTTACAAACTTCTGATTCAACACTTCAACATATTGATTATTAACATCTTTCATAGGTGGTTGGTAGCCAGCACTTTTGTAATTCCCAACTTCGACATTCTGACCATCATCACTATTACGCAAAACAATGAAATCTGCACCAAGCATTCCGTTATCGATTGAATTAAATCCAAGCCCAAACCAAGAATTGACACTTAACATTGTCAATAAGAGTTGGAGATGACCAGTATTACCATCTCCAACGATCTTCCACCTAATCTCATAAACATCTGATAATCGTAAATAGTTTGATGAAGGGTAGTCAGGAGCATTACTGTCAAATATGTTTGTTGTACCAAATGTGACACTTGGTTGTACAAACCATATGTTCGTTGGTAGAGTGAATTGTGGAACGTTTCTGGTAATAATATCACGCCACGTTATATTATTTATTTGATTAATCTCATCCAATGACCAGCCTGATCCAGGTGATTCATAATAAAATCTATCTGAATCACGTATTGCTGTAAATTGATCAATCATGGATTTACGTATAAGAGGGCCGAGATTTGAACCTGGAAGATGATCTTCAGCAAGAGCACCAACCCAAGCTTCAACGTTATTAATGCTAGTATAAAGTTGCTTTAGACGAGTTTGTATTACGGTATTATTTGTTATATCAGACCAATCGGTTGCTGGTTTAAAATTATATGCAGTTCTGATTTCATTATATAATGGAATTCCACGATCACGGCTACGAACACCGTCAAGGCTTTTTGAGAGGCGAGGGAAATTGAATGTACGAGAATGAGAGCAGTTTAATTGGTGTTAATCAAAAGAGATTGTAATTTAATTAGATAGATTATTGTTGTTGTTGTTGTTACCTGGCAATATCGGCAATGTCGTCATTACTAAATTTATAATTACGCATCATATCAGAGTAGAAAGGATCAACTTGTTCTTGTCTATCGATTAATATTAATTAATAAATTATAAATAGTTATTATTATTATCACTATCATTATCATTTCCTTAATTCAAATTTTAAAATCTTGAAAGAAAACCTTTGTGAAGAGATGGACAAAGCCAATGTTGGTACATCAAAATTTTCCAATAAACCAGGTCTTGAAAGATCATTCAAAGTCAATGTTCTGTAATAAATATTAATTTGATGAAAAAATAGTCTCTTGTTTAATAATAAAAAATTAATTTGATTTAATGATTACACTTACAACATCACTTGTCCATTATTATCAATAATAGGATATTCATTGCTGTATAAATAATGTTAATATCAATCAAGTAATAATATATACAAGATTATCTTTAAATTATTAAACAATTAATTACCTAACTTCAGAATGTCCATAACGCATTGTAACGGTCGAAAAAAATGTCTAATAAAGAAAGGATAAAATGAATGAGGGAATGAATAGATGGGGATGCATGGATTTTAAATTTTTATTTATTTTACTGACATCAACCCCGGGGGTTATATTTGGATTATATCCAGTAGGTGGTAATAACGGGACTCCGACTACAACACTAACTGTTATTATTATTATTGAATGAAGAAAGATAAGATTCATAGAATTAATCCAAAGATGGTGAAAATAATGTCAACATATATGTAATTTCTAATTATCAATATATTTACAATATTCTTTAAAAGTGATTTTTTGTACTAGAGCGATTATCCATCTTCTTGCTTCCTGGAAATACATATCATCATTCCACTGTTCACCATTTTGTAGATATAAATTATCACATCTTTGATTATGTTCTCTCAGCAATATCGTTTGAATCATATCAGTAAACACATGACTAGCTCTAGAAGTAATTCCAAGTATGTATTTTCCATCAACTGGGCCTACATTACACAAATAAATAATAATTTATTAACGGAGCTTTTTGATTTTAAAATTTCTTGCAATAATCATTCATTACTTTTAGGTGGATAGCCAAGTTTTTTATCTCCAGAACCAGAGGTTATTAACTTCATTTTTCCTCGATTTCCAAGATCTCTCAATTCTGTCCTGAGTCTTGTCTCGTTTGTCCCGTATAAAAATGAAGCATCAATAAATGATGTTGCACCATTTACACCTTGACGATTCAAAAGATCGGATCTGGTGAACGGTAATGATGTCTGTGTTGTTGTCATGTGAACATTGTGATAATTGTGAGAGGTGATAATAATGAATATATTGAATAATCACAAATACCAATGATTAAAATACCTGATTGATGGAATAATCAGTAATTGGATCAGAAAGGTAAGTTGTGTCGTCACTGGGAATTATAATACCATTGGCGAATGCTTCTCCTGCAGCTTTAGCATTGGCTATATCAAATCCTACCATTTGTCCCCAAAATGTAGCCTTAACGTATTAATAATAAAAAAATAGACTTAGCGGGGGAAGGGGTTTTTTTAAAAAAAAACTTGATAAAATTAAATAATATATTACCATATGAGAAACTTTTCTACTGCTCTTAAACGAGTTTATAATTTCCCAATTAAATTTATCTTGAAATTTAGTTTGATAACCATTATGAATATCGCTTATACATCTTGGTAAAGGATAATCATTAAAAGGTAAAATGTCTGAACATTTAATGGCAGTTCCAACGGGAAGAGGATTATAGTCTCCAGGTGAAGGTATCATTGAATCTTGAATTGAGAAAAAAGATTTCTGAGTGGGAACTTCACGTAGATAAGGTGAACCAGATGAACCAGCTTTTGGATTATTCAAATTATTATTTGTTCCATCAAGCTTTGAATATTCAATAGCTGATATTAGTGAAGAAAGTAAGAAGAAAAAGAAAAGGTTGTTGAATAAAAACTTTTTCATTTTTTAAATTTTTTAACATTTCACATTAAAAAGAAAATTTCAAAAAGGTTTATTTATTTATTTGTTACAAATTACATTTATTTTATAGATGAAAAAAAATGTAAAAGTACAATTGATCATCGAATGTTTATGATAAATAATAAATATTGTTGGATAAATAATAAATATTGTTTGTTGTTGTGAAGGAGTTGTTAATAAAATTGATTCTCTTTTTATAAAAAGTAAACGTAGTGAAGTATTTCTTTTTAATCCACGGGCCAAATTCTAAAGTTCTTTATTTTTTTAAATATAATAATAAAATTAAAATATATTGATATTGGTGAATAATATTTACATTAAATATGGTGCGAGTTATCCATTTACTATAAATTGTTCAATGGACCAAAATTCCAAAAATTGGATATCACAATATTAAAAAAAATTCACACAGGTACACCAAAAAAAATATTGAATCATGTGATCCACATGTTTTGGATTTTATTTATATGCGAATGATCTGATTGGATTTTATTAATGGCAATCCCAGACCAAAACTTGTTTCGAATATTCGTAAAACCAGGGATGATGATGATTTTATGGATTCTGCATAATAATAATATTGCATTTGCCGGATATAATAATAATTAACCAAAATCGTCACATCATTTAACGAGTAATTGATTTCATAAGGTTTATTGGTTGATTATGGCATTATAGATAATAAAAGGTTAATTGAATTTTGCTAATTATGAAAAATTTTTATAACATTCAGGTGTCTCAATGATGGAAAATTATCCTCATATGATTATAATAAATAGTTATTGAAACTAAATAAGTTAATAAATGAATATATATAATATATATGAATAAACAATGAGATGAATGATTGAGAAAATAAATTTGTATAGCCCCGCGCATATTAATAACTTGATAACTGATAAATAAGAATTGTTAATGAGTGATTAAGAAAATATATTTGAATTTTCCCGTATAAATATGATGGAATTCGTTGTGTAACTAGTACAAATTTAGAAACTATCTCCAGGAATTCAAAATTTGATTGGATAATAATTGAGAAAGTAAATTTACGCCTGTGAACAATCAAATTGAAACATTTACTTACTTACTTTACTTACTTACACATAATATGTTTCCATTTTTAGAATCATTGTTTTAACTGGCTCTTTGAATATTTAGGGTAACTCTTAGTGCAGTAAATGCAGCAAACAAGCAAGTGTAAAATACCAACCAACAGACGGTCTTGATGTAAACCAACAAATTTGAACTCCTGGTATATAAATATATTTAATTTTAGGAAAGGCATAGTTTGAAAAACAGATTTTCGCAGATTTTCAACAGATTAAAAAGGCATATGTTTAAAAGTGTTTATTTCAATGATTTTAACGTGTACGTGTGTTTCTATTTATTATATATGAATCATATATGAATTGATCCAACAAGGGGTTCCGATTTTTTGTTATAATTTTTCCTTATACCCAATCACGCAGAACTTTTTTTATGAAATTTATGTAAGCAATTTATTAATGAGAATATCATCCAGTATATATTGATATGGTTTGTAAATAATTTGGTCACATGATCGAATGTCAATTTTAGAAGAATCAAATAATTTTTTAATGCAACATGTTCATACAAAAAAAAGAATTTGAGATTTAATTGATAAGTAATTAATTATAAAAAATATAAAAAACCCATCGTTGAGATTTTACTTAATTCTTCGCCATCAAATTGAATAGTTGCTTCAATGTCGAAGTGAAACTTTATATTCCTATATAATTTCTAACTCGGATAAATTTTCATTAGAAAAAAATTCTAACACAACATAATTAATTGTTTCCAAGTCGGAATTGAAGATTTGTATTCGGAGTAAAACAGATAACAATGAAGTCGACTACTCCGCCTATTTTGCAATCATGATACCATTTTTCACTTAAAACTTTGATGTTATATATAATCTTCTAAAATTTAACAAAAAAAAGTTGTAAATGGTTTGTTTCATTACAGCAGTAAGTTCTGACATCTATTTAATGGTAGATTATAAATCACCACTTTGTCTCCTAGTTGTGCTGTACACTGGAGCAAGTGGGCGATGATTAATAACTAAATTCTTTATATTGATTTACTTGCAGTGCACAATTTGCTTCGGCAAACTTTTGAAACAATCATAATATGAATCCATCTGGTATCACCAGGTTTATTTCTATCTTTCGCTTTCCAAATTAATGTTTCTCCTGAAGGCAAACCCCAAGTAATACTTGATTTATGGTATTCTTCAACCATCAAATACTAAAGTAATGTCTGCTTGGTTTTTATCAGTCAATAATTTATTACGAAGAGAGTTGTTCGAATTGTAACAGCAGAAATCCATCTAGTTAGTTGTTTTCTTCTATCAGGAAGTCTTAGATTTGGATTTAACCATTTAAATAGTGCAATTGTAATATATGAACTTCGGAATTAGTAAGATTACTAGTAGCATAAGCTTAAGTGTTGTTTGTTGAAGTCCTTTTGAACACTCTTTTGAGGGTGTGAATCTGATGAGTTGATATCACAAGATGTTAAAATTTTTAAATTTAATATATTTATTTTATTTAGAGATGGGCAAATAGCGTATAGTTGAACACTATACGACACTATACGATACTTTACGTATAGTGCGTATAGTGCGTATAGTACGTATAGTACGTATAGTAGTGTTGAAATTTGATTGGGTGATTTTCCAATG
>CAJVPN010000600.1:0-24343 GCA_910592215.1 Entrophospora candida
ATTTGACCATTAGCAGCTAAGAAATAAATATATAAAATGAAAATTTTTTTTTTAAATGATGATAAGAAACAAACAAATAATAATTATTATTATTTACCATATACTGCTGTATGACCAGTACGTGGATCAACAGTTGGACCACCAACTATAGTCTAATCAATACAAAAATAATTGATTAATATATTTTCCAATTAAAATAAATTTCTCATATAAAATTAATAATTACCATTAAATCCCAAGTATCAGCTTTAGTATCATATAATGTAAGCTTTTTTTAAATAAATATAATAAATTAATATTACATTAATAACTACACATTTTTTAATAATCATTACAGTTATTATTTATTACATTATTCATGGGGACTGCAGTTAGATCCTTAGTAGTAATAGAGTAATCTCTTCCACCAATAAAAACAATTACTCCATTAGCAATCAATACAGCAACATGGTCAATTCTAGGGGGTGGCATATTTAAACCAGTTTTCCCAATTTGACTCCAGGATAAATTATTTCCATCCAGAATAAAAAAATCACTAAAATAAACATCAGTAGCAGAACCCACACTTGTTCCACCATGAATATATAATTTGCCAGTCAATGGATCACTAACACTTGAAAATTCTCTACGTGTTTCAGGTGCCATTCCTTGAAAAGCAGGTGGGTTTACTAACCATTGGTTGCTTTTAAAATCATGGGTGTAAACCACATTTTTTAAATTAAATTCACCAGTTACAGCATTAAGCATAACACCACCAAATAAAAATATTGTATCATTATTAGTGTTGGGACTAGCTTTAGCCCATGATGATAATACTGGCAATGGTGAAGTTGCAGTTAAATCCTTCCATGGTGGAGTAGTTACATCAAATGCTTGTGACAAATCAAGAGAAAAAAATTCTTTTGATGATTGATCAGTATTACCACCCATAACATATAAATTATTATTGACAATAACAGTAGCATGTACAAATCTTGGGTCAGTTGGTGCTGAATTTACCACCAAAAATAAGCATTTGAGCAATATTAAAAATATTAAAAAGATGTTCATTATTTTTAATTAGATATAAAAAGTTAAAGAAAAAAATCACATTTTTTATTAATTGTTATATTATAATTTATAACATGCCAACATGCCAAATAAAAATAAACGAAACTCATTAAATTTACACCACATCTTTTGTTAACAAATTTAGTCTTTGTTTGCCAAAATAAATATTTTGATTTAGAAAATTTCAGGAGAACACAGTTCCGGTTTTACATTCTCAAAAAAGCATTATTGTCTTTATTTTTTTGAATTAATGAAAATTTTTTATATTTTTTTTTTTGGACGCCAGTGAATTTGGACAGATTTGCTAACATTGGAGATTGGAATTCCACCGAAAATTTTAAGAGCAATTATAATGAATATTCTATCTATTATAACCCCCCAAACTTAGCTTTTTTTTCAAAAAATATCACGGCAACCATTGTTTATTAAAACAGTTGATAATACAAGAAATAAAAATTATTTCGCCATTAAACAAAAAAAAAGATTAAAAATGTTTAAAATGCTTAATTCGTAATACGTGACTCAACATCAAGTATCATTGATCATAATAATAATCAGTCGTGTGCAGTGTAAAAAATTGGAGGGGCGGAAGGGGCGGGAGCTAACCAAATTTGGTAATTATCAGCATATTTTTGCAAATAATTACCAAATTTGGTTAGCTCCCGCCCCTTCCGCCCCTCCAATTTTTTACACTGGTCGTGTGACATGTCCTTTCAAATTATTTTCTGGTATATTAATGTGAAATTTGCCGATCACCGTTAGTATTAGTATTGTCACCGATTAAATTTTGGAAGAGCGTATTTTTAATTGGTGATAGCAATTATTTTTGTTTTGTGTGGATCAGAATGAATAGGTTATCAACGAATTGATTTTGGATTAGCGAATAATTTTGTTTAAAGAAGATAAAAGTTTTAAATAAAATAAAATATTTATTATTTTATTTATTTAGTTTTCTTAGTCAAAAGTAATTAACTTATTTGCAAGTTTTCCTTAGTCGAAACTAATTAATTAACTTATCACAAAGTTACTTTTTTTGAAATTGAGTTCTTTATATACAATTCAATTAATTAGAAATTCTAATATCCCAAGACGATTCTTTCTTAAATTACGATGTTATACAAGTTTACAAACGAGGAGCTATCGAGATTTTCATTTACGTTTCTAAATTCGCAGAAAAACATACTTGAAAAATTATTAATATGTTACAATTTTTTCAAAAAAAAATTTTATATACGTGTGCATAATAATAAAAATAAACATGTAGTTGCACAGGTATGTGTTCTTAACAATTTCGAACATGTTGATTGCAGCAACAACAATCAATGATGGGCATATAAACATATGTATGAACACATGTTAACATTGCAGCATGGATGACATGGCAATAAACGTGTTCGTGTGTGAAAAAAAAAAAGAAAAGACATATGGTGTAAAAATAAACACGTATGTGTTCTTAACAATTTCGAACACGTTGATTGACGGCAACAACAATCAATGATGAGCGTAGGAACATATGTGGAACACATGTTAACATTGCAGCATGGATGACATGACAATAAACATATCCACTTAGCATAAAAAAAAGAAAGATGTATGGTGTAAGATTTTGTTACAAACATGTTGATTAATCGGATAATGGTTCACAGTCATGATCTCATGCGCCTGAATCAAAAATCAACGGATAAATGTAGATCTCAAATTGAGGTGCATTTGTTGGTTGGAACTTAAAATTTTGTTGAACTTTTCATTAAAAACCAACGCAAAAACATGTTTTCTTGCCATAAAAAAAAAATTCTCAGAAGGTCCAAAATCAATTATGTTTTATTGTCAATTCTCACAACAATTAGTTTAAAAGTTAGTTGTTAAGTAATTTCCGGCCAATTAAAATTATTAAAAAAATTTGTAATTTTGGTGGTTTTTCTTATGATTCTTGATGTTTTTGAAAAGTGTACCAGTGCACAAAAAAATAATAATAATAATTAGATACATGTGAAATTTCTAACATTCTAATACGTGTTAATTATTTATTCAAATTTTGAAATTAATTTGTGAGAATGGAAAAGAGTAAACAGGTTTTCACAGATCACAAACCTATAAAAAATCACCTATATAAATGAACTACGCTCCCTTCCCTTCCCTTCCCTTCCCTTCCCTTCCCTTCCCTTTTCTTCTCTTCTCTTCTCTTCTCTTCTCTGCAGATCTGATTAAAATATGGAAACGATTTCAAAAATCTGCAAAAAAAATTACGAGTTTTAGCAAGCAATAGTGACACTCAATCTTTTATTTGTGTTAATAAGTCATATGAATAAGTCGTCTAATTATTGCAGCCACTATTATTCCTGAAATTAAAATTTTTCTGTAATATTCAGTCAGCAACACTTAAATTCCTCCATATAAATTACATTTAAAGATGCCAATAATATTTGGACAAATAGTGTTGTTGTTGTTGTTGTTGTTATCACTGCTTTATTGAATTAAATAACTTTAATTCTTGATTTTTGTTGTTATTATTATTAAATGAATTTGAAAATTCATATTTATTATTATCTGACTTCTTGCTCAAATCAAATTACATCCAAATCATTATTTTTACAAATAACCCGATTCTTGACTTCATCCTTCTAACTAATTAACTTTACATCAAATTTAGTATTATGAGATATTTTTATCAAATGGGTCATCAGGTTTTTCCCACGTTTTAATAAAGAATCATTATGAAGTTCTCTTATACGTTTCTATGTATAATAGTACTAAAATTTTTTTTTTACTTACATTTGTATGACCCTCTTAACAATAAAAAATAAAACGCTTTACATTTAAAATAACATTCACTACTAACAATTATTTTGAACCAACCTTTAAAAAAATAAAAACAAAACTTTCCGTCAATAAATATATTTGGGACAAACCAAAAAACATTTTTTATCGAACATAAGATATATTTAATAAAACAAAAATAACGAGTTACAATATTTAGTATTACATCTTTGTATAAATACTATACAATCATTAACAAGGTATAACTTTAGCTGCATGTAGGCAGTTACTGCTATTGGGCCCAAGCATTTGAAAAGGCAGAATTCATTCATTGTTTGCATGACCCTTATTGATATATATGATTCATAAACCTTGATGGTTGGGAGAAAATTTACCAGATAATAATAGTGGCTTGGAACGGCCAAAAAAACCTTAACCGGTTAATTATATAGTAATAGATTTTTTTAAAAATATTTGTCAAAAAACTTGAGCGCAAATCAAATCGCATGAATATTACTAATACTAAGATTTTTTCTATATACAAAAAATATGAACAAGTTGTTTGATGTTTTAAAATTTCTTTTACAATTTTTATGCTCATTATAACAGTTATATTATCTTTCAATAAACTATAATAATAATACTAAAGCAAATATATTATAATTTACTAAATTACAATGATCCAAGTTTTTGATAGGTAGTAAACCAATTTAATTGTTATCTCACTTTTTTAAATGTGGCTCTATTTCACCTATTGAGCTAAAGATTTACAATTAAAGCACGTAGGAATTTTGGCCATTTTAAATTTCTACATTTAAAAAACGGTTCAGGATTCTGGCTACTACAACTACATTTTAAACAATTAGTGTTAGTCACCAAAACTATTTTGGGGAAGTTGCGAAACTCTCTAGTTTTGGAAACCAACACTATTCTCAATTCGAAGCTTGTTATTTGTTTATTAACTAGAAATTTACCTTCAGTTACATCTGATTCAGTTAATTGAGAATGCTACCAACATGTAAAAATGCTTTTGACATATAAAATGTTGTTAACATACAAAATTTAAGATGAATGGATTTCCACAATATTTAATCTTTGAGATCACTTCCGAAACTGCGTCACGCGTTTCTACCCTCTTGTGTAAAACAGAAAGTATAAAATATAGTGACGGCTGAAATGTGTGCGAAAGAAGCTAAGAGTACTTTTGATTTTAAAAACGAATTTAGTGAATATTTCAGGCAATTAATTCGCTTAAACAATTCTTATTCATCTCTTACATCATTTTTCTCTCTGAATTTCAAAGAATAGATAATGCAAGTAACGAAAGAAGCAGAAACATGTGTTTTTTATCAAGCTGCATGTACATAATCATATTTGGTTTAACAATGTATTATTTTGTTCAACTCAAGACATGCATGTAAATACAATCTATGTTTCGATAAATGAAATGCGTTTTAAAAGAGATGGACAACAATACAAAAATTATTTATTATTGTCTCTCAGAATTATAAGAAAATTTATATTGTTCATGAAAAAAAAAGAACGTTTATTTAAAGATGCAAATTTCCTTTCATCTTGAAATTATCTCATAAAAAATGAGTAAGTTTCCGATGGTCACAAAGTCATTATAATATGATATTGAAATTCAATAAAATTTGATCTAGTAATATCTGCTAGTAATTATATTTGTTGCTAATAAAACTGTTCTTTTTTTTATTTCATTTAAGGTGTTACATTTGGTTGTAATTACATGGACCCTAACACATATAGGTGTGGACGTGGGTGTGAAGGAGATCGTTTGGGAGAAGGAGTTTGTAGCATTTGTGCTAAATGTAGACAACATTGTGCATGTCATAGTAAGTAAAAAATTCATGTTATATGTGTGGCCGGGAAAACTATTTCTTTGAATTTCGATATCAAATATCAAAATGACTTTGTGACTTGAATAATATGTTACTCATAATAATAAAACAAAATACTTATCGCAACATGTTTGATTCCATTCACCTCTGGTGTTTTCACAAAGAACGGTAAGTGCTTTTGTTATTTATTATTTCTTTCATTTCATATATTTATATGATTTCCTACGTATAACATGGAATTTCAATATTAATATTAATAGTTAGCGACAATTTGTTCCCGAAAAATTTTGAATCTATCATTCTAACGTAGCATCCCAAAGTAATTAGACACTTTCATAATTATCGTTACACATTTGGGCTGCATGTATATTAATAATAATATTAATCAGCTTAGTTTCTTTTATGGTTTTCCATATTGTTATTACCATTTATCCAAGTAGCGCTTTGTATATGGTTCCAAACCCACCTTCACAATATCCTTTATACCTTCATAAGGAATCGATTAAATATAATTTTAAATTGTGTGCTTTTAATTAATTTACCTAATGTGTATCATTGCCACTAGTTGTTATTCACATGATTGATACCATGGATAATTAGTATTATTATACCTATTACAAGTTAAACATATACACTCCTTTATCTGAATATTTATCATTCGTAATTCTCTGATATTTTTATTTTTATTTGAATTTTTTACAAATTTATTTATTGAATACCCATAACTCTTTAAAGATAAAAAATGACAATATGCTCCTTTTTATTTTAAAAAAAGATATGGTACACGTCCTTTTATATTTTATAATAGAACTCAAGAACTATATATTTTAAAAATTTTCATTAAATGATAGATTAGGTATATAGTCCTCTCTAGCTTTAATGCAATGGATGGAAAAAGTTATTTGTTGTAGAATTTTATTTCTTTTTAGTACGTGTTTGTTTTACTATGTTCACGAGAAATTTTTTTAAATATAAAATAAAGCTTTACAATGCCTCCTAAATCCAGAAAAAACATTTAAAATCATTAAATGACAAAAAAATTTTCAAGATTTAATGCTTTCGATAACAATTCTTAAACAATTTAAAGTAATCTGGATGAATCTGTATTATCATCTGACAATTAATCAATGATGTTAGCCGGTAGAAAAACCTTAGCCGGCTTAAACGGCTTAGCCGACTAAAAACTTAAATAAATCCCAGTTGATGAAAAAACTTTTCAGATGGTACTAAGCTTGCCGGTATTATTATTATTACTATTTATTATTTTATTACTATAATTATTATCAATATTATCTATTATTTTTATTATAACATCTCGCCTTTAATGGTTCGAATAGAACTAATAATTCGAATAGGGAGAATAATTCGAATAGAACGAATAGTTTGAATGATGATTCAAATTAAAATAAGAATTTGTATTATAAATGATTTTTACCCTGATATGATGTATTGTATTTTGTTTTTTGAGCAAACGTATGTTTTTTTGTCGTTCTAAGTAACGCAGGTGGGCCCATCTCAACTAAATGTTTATGTCATTGAATTATGCACTAAAATTCCAGATTTTTTTTTTTAGCCGGCTGAGCTGATAAATTTCTTAGCCGGCTAACATCATTACAATTAAATGATAAAATTTGGTATATGATGAGAGGGTAATTTTAACTCAGTATTACCTTCAATTTTTGATAAAATTATGGCGACAAATTCAAATCAAATACTAATTCAAAAATATCACTTTTTTACATTGGCAATTCTGTATGCACAATTTAGGCGAACAAATGCTGGCATTAAAAAATTATCGATGTAAATACCAATAAATTGACGTCATTTTTTCCAAAAAAAAATTCTCCAGATGATGTCGTTGAATGAGACAATTGAAATTAATTCTAAAGCAAGATAAAACTATTGATTCTGGTGTTAGCATCCAAACAATGTGACAATTCTTTAAAGATTATAATTGCAGAGAGTATTGATTGATGCAAAACCTTGGCATGCTCTATGATTCGAGTTTTGCTGGTTCATTTTAATCTAAAACAATAAATTGAAGAAAATTTTTTTAAGATATGGGGATAAGATGGGAATTTTTTTTAATTAATTCTTGTATGTTATATAAGTTAAATGATTGTGACAAACATAAAGAGCAGACAGTTACAAAAAAAACTTTGATCTGCCTTTTCCTGCAAAAATTGCCAAACAGATGTTGTTATGTTTCCAATTCCTATCTTTTGCAAGATATTATAGAAGAATGGACTCACCCTGTTGGCAATGAGAGTGACGAAGAAAAATTGGGTAGAAAATCTTCCAAATAGGAGATTGGTATAGAGGACATCCATTTATTGGGGGAAGTTGAACAAGATCACCTATTAGAATAACATTAATTCCTCCAAATGGTGCAAAGATTTGATGAATTCCAGAAAACATCTCTGATGTGAAGGTCAACAATGAAGCTTGAACCATGGAGGCTTCATAATAATAGTGTAAACTTTTCAAAGTTCTTGATTGAATGGTTTGTCCTTGAACATTGGTGGCGGCAACCCCAGTTGGTGCCATCAAAAAGAAGTTTTTATTCAATCCTGAGAATTTTTTTGCAAATAGATCTACCAGGAATGACTTACCAGAGCCTGCTGATCCACTAATGAAAAAATATGGATAACGATGTGTGTCTCTGGGTCCCATGTAATTGAAAATTGTTTGCACAGCTGTATTGTGAAGGTGAGCTCAACATACTGTTTGTTTGGAACAATTGTGGTAAAATTTTGATGTTTTCAAGTTGACCTTTGATAATATCTTAGTTAGCAGTGATTGTAGAGAATATAAGAGAGTTTCGATGAGATCGCAGTATTGGTATTAGTCAAGCATGTTGATGTCCAAATTCTTCAGGGAACCTTGCAAGGTAATGATCATGATAGGTTCATAGGCTCCTATCTCGCTGGTATTTTTAGCAAAATTATTTGATAAAAATACAATTCACCATGTTCTAACCGAAGACTTCATACCTTGTCAAGATGTTTGTCTTTCTTTTCAACATATAATTTCCAAGGTTGACTCTATAAATTGTTTGGTTACTCGAATTGATCACTGTTAGTTTTATGTCATATTGCCCAAATGTAGCTCTTGCAAATTACATTGTCTAATGGTTCCCGATTTGGTTGAGCTAAATATTTTTTAATCAGGCTTTTCCAATGCAGTTCATCATCATCAAGATTTATCCTGGACAATGTGAGGATGAATTTTAATCTGACCGATGGGGTCAATCACAATACACTTTACTTGAACTGATGAATTACATATTGTTCCTCCTAACAACAGAAACATAAGTTCCATAGAACCTAGCCGACGTGCATGAACATATTCACGAAATAATTCACCTTCTTTGAATTTCTCTTGCTCTAATATTAGAAGTACCGGGGGAAGGTTCTGGTTTGGCAATGTATTTGTTGACAGCCTCTTGATGTGATATATTGAATGTTCATATGCGCACTCCATGAGCACGGTTGAGGTATGACCTACTGGTCAAGAGGATTCATACAATTGCAAGCATATTTAATTAATTCGATAATATAATATGTAAATCCGGGATATTACCAAAATGTAAAATTTAGGCAACGTCTCAACCTTAAAAAAATACGCAACTGTTAGAAAATTATTGTAATAAGGAGGAAAAGATATTTATAATAACAAAGATGTTGATGATTTGACACTTGAGAATTTACGGTAGAAAATTTATTAATATTGAGGAATCTTGTGCATTCTCGCCTGTTGATCACAAGGCAAATTGTAAGTTAATTAATTATAAAACTTTCTGTTATTTTATAGTCAATGTCTAAATTGGAAAATTTTAGAAACTTTTATGGAATGGTAAATTTTCTTCCCCTGTAAAAGAAACATTAAAAAAATGATGGTGCATCTGTAATAGATATTGGATGAATTGGTTAATTTTAATAAATCCCAAACTTCTATGACAATCTAATAATTATAAATTATTTATAATTGTATAGACTCGCAACTTGGTTAGTTTTTATGGCAGAGAAATTTCCATTATTTGTTGGAATTGATATAGTAATTGATTTGAATAATTCTAAAAAAGAATTATCAACAAATCTGGCTATAATTGGGCATAACGTATTTGATGGTTTACCATTTCCAAATGGCACTTTTGATTTTGTTCATCAAAAAAGTATGTCAAGTTCAGTAACAATTGATCAATGGTATTTTGTAATTGATGAACTGATACGTATAACTAAATCTGGTTGTTGGATTTAATTATTAATAAATCTAATAATGAAAATGGATGGCGATGTAATAAAGAAAATATATTTATATTATTAACTTTATTCTTCATTATTATTATTAGGAAAATGAACCATACCATGTTCCATGGACCAGTGACTTACTTAATAAGCTCTAACAAAATTATTAATTAAACTATAGTCATGAATTATGCAAATCAAATGTATATAATAGATAGATTGATTCATAAATCTATGGAAATTAATAGCTATTGATAAAATAAAAATTTTCCATTAGGTGGTTGGTGAAATGGTAAAATATATATATTAATAAATTAATATAATGTTTTTATGATGATTATTTAATTATATAGATGAGACAAGTTCCGAATGATTATTCAATAGAAACTATTAGATCTTATCTCTCACCAATTATGGGGATAAAGTTTAGAAGAATATAACGAACAATTAGGCAATGTCACTTGGAAGATGCCGAGTATTAAAAAATTATAGATGATTATTTACAGTATTTCTTTATTCTATTTACTAATACCCAAATAATATGTTTATGATTTAGAATATATGGAAAGAAAAAAGACGATTGAATTATTTATATATATTAAAAATAAGAGTCGTAATCAATTATTTTTTTTATATTGTAAATTTAAATTTAAAACTAGGCTTAATCTTGATCAAACTAATGATTAATCTTAACTAATTTGCATGACTTTTATCCTGGAAGCGTATGCATGATATTGTATTTCGTTTACATGTATTTCTTCTATATGCATTCTAGTATTAGATAATTAAAAGTTAAACCTTTTGTAAAATATAATTACAAAATATCCATGAATAATAATATTCATCTGATTAATACAATCAAACTTGTTTGTTCATACTTTAAAAATAATAATAGAAATAAAAAACAAAAATAAATTAAATAATCAACAATTCACCAAACTTTCCAACTTTTTCAAATTTTTAACCTTATCAATCTTCCCACTTATTATTATCATTATTATTAATTAATAAATAATCATATTTAAATTAATAAATTTAATAACTATTTAATTTGCCTTATTAAAATTATATTTCATTAATATCAAAGTCATTTAATAAACTATCATTGCTTTTTAAATTCAATTTATCAAATTCGTCATTTAATATTCTACTTGTATGATAAGCTAATGGATGTGATTTGTGTACTTGTTGTGAAACACCACTAGTATTGTTGTTGCCGCCACTGACACTATCACTACTAGTTTCATTAAAATTTTTTGTTTCATAAATTTCCTTTAATTTATTACGAGAAAATGTCCAAAGCTCTCCGATAGTTGGTCTCTTTGCTGGGTCCATATCCCAACACCTTTGCATCATTTTTGCATAATCTTCAGGCATTCCTGGTAATATTGGTGGTCGTAAACCTTCACATATTCTTAATTGCAAATTAAAATCATGTGCTTTATCATCAAATGGTGGATATCCTGCAAATAATTCCCACATTAACATTCCAACACTATAAACATCAGTTTCTTTTGTGTATTTTTTTTCTTTAAATAGTTCAGGTGCGATATAAGGTATGATTCCATAAATTTTATTTGTTAATTTTTCATCAACTGGTCCACACAATCCAAAATCTGTGATAAAACAATCACCTCCTACCACAAGAATATTACCACTATGTAAATCACAATGAATAAAATCATTTTTATGTATATCATTTAATGAACCACATAAATGCTGAAAAATATTAATTCTCTCTCTTGATGTTAAATTATAATGATTTTTTCGTATATAATCTCTTAAATTTCCCTCTTGCAGACAATTAAGCACCATTACATAATTTCCATTTTCTGGGGATTTAGTTATACCATAACAAGGAACAATTGCAAATGATTTAATTTTACAATAATTCAATGCCTGAAATTAATTATATAAATAAATTAATTAATTTAAAAATAAACGGTTTATTTTAAATAGGATCAAAATTACCTCATCAAAAAAAGGTTTTCCTGGATTATTTGAGTCATTTAATGATTTTAATACTACAAGTTGATTTCCAAAATAAATAAATTCCTTTTTATTTTCATCATAATCATCAATTTTTCCTCTTGTCCATGTAGCAGTATAAATAGAACCGAATCCACCTTTTGTTAATTTTTTTATATTATAAAATTGCTCATAAGGTATCCATTCTATAATTTGATCTGGAAGGGATGAAAGCTGTTGACATCTTTGAACAAAACTGTCAATTATTTCATTTCCAGATGTCCAAGTACTGAAAAGGCTCTGTAAATGTAGACTAATGCACTTTTCGCAAAATTTATCAGAGTATTTTGTTGTTTTACAATTATTGCATTCCCTTGGTTCACCCTGTCTATAAATTGCATTTTTTAATTCAAGATTATAAATAAACCTTCCTCTACAATATTCTTTTTCATTTTCTAATAGTTCTTTGTTTTCTTTGACTAATTGTAAAAAATAACTTTTTCTATTTTCTCTCTCGGAAATATTTGGAAAAGCAGAGTAAACAATACTATTCATTTCATTAAAATTTTTAAATGCTAATCCTTGTCTGTCCAGTGTTAATAACTCATTGAAGGACATTTTAACTTTTCGGATCTACAGGGGGTCGTGTCACCCATATATAAAATATATATTTTTTGCCAGGGTAAACAAATAAGACTTGAAGAAAATCTTAACATGAAGTTGATCTACCAGTTCTATAAGTTCTATAATAATAATAAATTAAGAAATTGGATAAATGTTCACAATTTCAATCTTTGGACTTGGTTTTTTTTACATAACAATAAGCACAATAGTTAAGTTCTAATTTCCAAGCTTTATTTTTAAATTACACAATTTGTTTATAGAAAAGTATTAACATAGCTTCAAATTTTGCTTTTTTAAACGAATATGAATTCGCGTAATAGATCCTGATTATTAATCTTAATATTAGTTATTTTAAAGATTATTTTTATACTATTATTAATTTTTTTTACCAATTAGTGTAATGAAACATTTTATCTAAATTGAGATATAGTAATATAATAATATATATAATATATACAAGTTAAAATTAAAAGAAGAGAGAATTTTGTTTATTTAGAAATGATTCTTGATTATTACTTGAACAATGTTTTTATATATACATACATACATATATATATAAAATGTATAAATGCTTTAACACTTTAATTTCATCAACTCCGCCTAAATAATTGATAAAAACATTCATCAAGTATAATGATTTATATATACATACATATATATATATAATGTATAAATGCTTTAACACTTTAATTCCATCAACTCCGCCTGAATAATTGATAAAAATGTTCATCAAGTATAATGATTTAGAAAGACTTTTATTTATATTTAATATTAATAATCAAGGTTTATTATACTTGCTTTATTCATTCTTCTCATGCTATAGTGAAATCTAATTTCATATCTGTTTTTTATTTACTGCAGTTAATTTTTATCATAAATTATATACAAGGACGAATATAAGCAAGCTACAGACAAGCTAATATAAATTTCATTTTTTTTATTAAATAAATTATACACAAGGGTTAAAGTCATGAAAAATTTCAATTTTATTGAAAAAATAATAAAAAGACACTAATATACAAATTAGAAAAAAGAAATTATCAAGTCCAATATATTAAATTTAAGTGTTGGATTCCCAATTAGTATTAGCCTCTTGGTGTTTTTTCCGTAGCTTCTTGGGGTGGCTCTTGGGTCGTGTCTAAATAGAATTAGATGAAGGTTAGTCAAAAGTATGACTAAACAAGCTGAGAGACATTAGGAAGGACGTTCACAGCAGGCCATCCTCCGTACGTTGGGCCTACGTATCTAATCAGGTCTGGAATACCCACTCAGAATCAGATACCCAGGGCTGATACCCAATCAGATACCCCAACTGGTAACTTTCGCAAGCTGTGGCCACGAAGTGCTTCCAGTTCCTATTTAAGGCCCCAAATAACTTCCATAGACCCAGAATAACCATATACATTCCAGAACCAGTCCACCCAGACTAATCCAAAAATTTTAGGATAATTGTGAACCCCAGATGTAACCGAAGCAACCTAGACAGGCTCAATCCATATATACAATTATCCTAGAGCCTATTTCCATTGGGAGCACATGACTGGGTAATGAATCAATCTTCACATATGCAGGCCGTCCACCGTACGCTGGGTCTACACAGAAATCCCAAGTTCCGATACCCAACTGGTAACTTTCGCAAGCAACAAGTTCATGAATCATGTTTATGGGGACACAAGCTTCGCTTTAATCGGGACTTTTCAGTACTTGCCTTTATTACTAGTCTTCCTTTGGTTGTCATTTCGGCTTTACAATAAGTTGATGCCAGGTGTTGTTGATACAGGGGATTTGTCTTCATGTAGAATATTTTGAAAAAGAGGAAAGAAAGAGCTTTTTTAATAAGAAAATGAATCTTGTGAACAAACGCGTTGTGAGTAAATAAAAAATAATAATAATAACAAACAAAAAAAAAACAAACAAAAAAAAAAAAAAATAACAACACAAAAAAAATGGACTAAATTAGTAATTTTTTTTGCAGATTTCATAATAACCAAAAAATCTTGTTTCATTTAAAATATTTGATTTCGAATTCAGTTGAAACTTTATTATTATATTATTATTATCCATTCTCACCTAATTTCGAACTTTAAATGATGAATTAGTTTCAAAAACAAATCAATCGCCCCGGGACACAACAATACAACGCAATCAACATCAAGGAAAATTTATTATAACCAATCCAAAAGTTCTAGATAGACTTATCTCGATTGTTATTGAACTCCTTGTTGTTTCCAATTCTTGTACTTTGTCAAGAATTTCACTTATCGCTGCGAGGTAGCTTTTGGTTAATACCGATTGTTTTACATTTATGGTCGAGTTTGAATAGCTATGCTCGTCGATTAATTGCAAGCTTTCATTTATTTTTCCTCGGCAATTCGTAAGCACTTTATAGTAAATGTGGCCCTTTTAGAAAGCGACAATGTCTCTTCTAAAGCTCCTTTTTTTACTTACTTTTACTTTCTTTGGCTGCTTAAAAACTTGGCTAATTTTCTTTTAACAGCCAACAGTTATTTTAACAATATGTTTGGTTAATAAATAACACTTGAACACTTTTACAAAAAGTTTTACACTTAACAAAACTTAAACCTTTGCTTCTTTACTAAGCAAAATAAAATATTGCTACCGTTGTTACGCTACAACATTAATACCGAGCCTCAGAGTTCTAATATGAAATTAATCAACCGGTTGGAAAATGTGGTTATATTAATTAGCACAGCGGAACATCAAAGTACAGCTGGTAAAGATCGAATAACTATGGGGACATTTATGTTTGTCGAATATCCCGTCTGATCTGCTAGACTGGGCGCGTAAGGGATGGGGACTCAAGTTGGTGGTAACAACAATAATAACATTAATAATAATCAAAATTATCCCATTAATTTATTTAATTTATATATATATATATATATATATATATATATATTTAAAATAAAATTCTACTTTATATATATTACAACTTAATGTCTTCTTCTTGGTGGACTTCTTGAACGTCTTCTATACCCACTACTACGTCTATCAGGTGACTTTGATCTTGATCTCCTATCATAATGTCTTCGTTCACTAAAAAAATAAAAATTTAAACCCTCTTTTTTTCTTTCAAATAATCCAATTGAGCAGATAAATAAATAAATAAATTATTATTAGCT
The DNA here is from genome assembly GCA_910592215.1 of Entrophospora candida. Classification (NCBI taxonomy): domain Eukaryota; kingdom Fungi; phylum Glomeromycota; class Glomeromycetes; order Entrophosporales; family Entrophosporaceae; genus Entrophospora; species Entrophospora candida. The sequence goes on from CAJVPN010000600.1 coordinate 15,652, forward strand.
TACTATTCACTTCTCCCGCTGCTGCCACGATGATCTCGATATCTATCACGATCGTAACTACCACGATCTCTATCACGATCATAATAACTTCTTCCCTCATCTCTTAGGTCTGGAACAGCAGTAGCAACTTGGTCTCTATTTTTTTCTTTAAGTTCTTTTAACAAATCTCGAATTTTTAAATATCCAAGATGCATCTAAATTTTTTTTTAAAAAAAATATCCGGATAAATTAAATAATAATTAGATTGAATGATTGATTATTAGTTAATTGTAATAAAAAAATACCTTTCCACCAAAATGATCAGCCAGCCTTATTTATTATTATTAAAAATATTAATAATACGTTAATACAAAATTTACATGTAAATAAATCAATTAATTGGATTTAATTGATTAAATTTTTTCACCTTCGATCTGAATCAAAAATTGATAAATAAGCACTACAAACTTCACAGACACGTAGCTTTTGTTGTTGTGAAGGACTTCCACCTTCCATAGTGTTCTTGAGTTCTTTCTGCATACATTAACAAATCATATATTAATTATGGTGATGATTAAATAATTTAATTAAATATTAATAACAATAAAAAAATAAAATATAGCAACCTCTTTATCTGCTTTTTGTCCTTTTTTTATATCAACTTCGTGTAATCTATCCATAGATTCTGTAACTTTGCCTTCTTCACCTGTAATCCCAAGATTCGAAAAAATTAATATTCATAACCCCATAAATAAACGAACGAACGAACAAACAAACAAACAAACAAACAAACAATTCTTTACCGAGTACTTCAACTTCTTTAGTTAATTCTGATATTTCAGACGCTAGATTCTCAATCTCTTTGGTCTACACGAATATAAATATTATAAACATACTCACATACAAAAAATATATATATGTGAGGTAAATAAATAAATAAGAAGAATACCAATTGAGTGATTTTAGCATTATCTTCGGGAGTTTTATCAAGACGTTTTTGTGCACCTGATATTTTTCTATCACAATCTGAAACAAAATTTCCTAGACTTCGTTCAAATTCCAGTTCATAATCAACTTCTTTTTGTTTCTTTGCCTCTTCATATTCCGATTTCAATTTTTCTGAATGAATTTTAGGACATGGTCCAAGATCCATTTTCTATATTATTATTACATATTAATAATAATATAATATAAATCTTTGTTTAAGAAAACAAGAAAAGTGTAGATTCAGAAATTCAAATAAATAAAAATAATAGCAATGATAGAATTATAATAGTTATAATATAAGGTTTCAACCGTATTTCTGTTTTTATTTTTTTAAAGATTTATTTTTTTAAAATATTATTAAATTTATTTTTTAATTATTTTGAATGAAAGAAATAAAGAATGAAGGGAGAAAGGAAGGAAGGAAGGAAGAAAATAGGAGAAAAAAAACGATAGACAATATTTGTCAGAAAGAAGGCCAGTTAGACATCTTTACTACTAATTTTGTAAGTTTTGAGACTATTGAAAGTGATAAAATTATTTAATAAAATAATAAAATAAAATATAAAAAAAACATAAACGCGTACGTCTTTTTTTTTATAATATTTATTTATCTATTTAATTTTTACTATTTAATAAAGGAAAAAAAACTTACGTGAAAAGTTCATGTGGGCAAAGTCCACAAAGATGATTTCGACAAACTTTTTCATCACTATATTTCATATGATCTGGAATACCACCCATAGCTTCTGCTCCCATTAAAGCCTTATGTGTATATATATAGAGAGTGACAAAAAATAATGTAAAAATTCAAATACATAATCTATCAATTTTCGTAATGGTTAATAGATACTAATTTTAACCAACTAACCTCTAAAGCTTTCCTAGCTTCTGCAGCCATTTTAACAAAAATATTTTTTTAAAAAGATCACAAAAAAGAAAATTTAAAGTTTTTTCCAATTCTATTACTATTTTATTCACAAACCAAATTTGGATTGATTGAAGATCATTGCTGCGTGCGTTGCAAGAATCATTCTCGCAAAATATTTTTTGTAAAAAAAAAATTACAGGATATTCATATTTATAATATCCATGTATTATATACAACAATCATTAATAATAAATCTAATTATATAATAGTTGATTCAATTTGGTTTGAATATACAAATGAAATATTCAGTAAATAAAATACTATTAATATATTGTATTTTTATGTTATTATACCGTTATTATTATATTTACCGTTATAATTGCCAATTATTGTAACTTTATTAGAATTACAGGTTTAGGAGAAAGATTAGTAAAACTCAATAGTCTATATACTTGTATAACTTGCGTATTGGTGAGTTGTTGCTGTTGTATGACTAAATTTAATTTTATTCATTTTATCAAATGCCTCTTTAATTAATTTTAATTGCTTAAGTTGCTCCTTTGAATAACCCATATAATTTGCTTTTATTAAATCGTCATAATTGAAAGAGCTAAGCCAAAAGTGAACCTCGTTATAAATATTGGACGTTTATCTGGATTTAGCATTCATGCATTTATATGTTAAATTTGAGAGTGTTGCATGAAAATACTGGCCGTAATCCTTGAATAATATTAAGCGCAAGTTCGCTATGATGAACAATGTCGTTGAAAGGTTGTCTACCTGTTGAAATCTCTGACATTATTATACCAAAACTATAAATGTCAGTCTTCAATGTATAAGGTTTACCTATCAACACTTTAGGAGCAATATATGGCAATACCCATACGTAGTATTTGTAGTGCTATCATTATTGTCTGGTGGTGACGATGATGATAACGAATCAGCTGGAATTGATAATCCTAAACTAATTACGGTTTTTGACTATGAAAATCACAGTGTAAAAAGTTATAGAAATGAAATCTCTTTAGACCGCTAATGATTTCAGAAAGCATGTGAATTTTATGTTTCCATTCAATCAATGTCTTTAAATTCTGATTTCAAATATTTATGAAGGTTTCCATCTTCTGCATATGGCATTACCATAATATATTCTTTTGTTTTTGGATGTTGTGATACGCCATAAATATTAATAATATTTGAAAAACAATCATCAAATCCAAGATAATTTAACAGCTATTATTAATTACAGAGGGATATTAATTTGTTAATATTTTAATAGTTTATTATCGTTATTATTAAGATGATTTACCTCTTTTAAAAATTTATCAAACCCATTTTGTGATTTATCTAATCGTTCGAGTACAACTATTCGATCTTTCACCTTCTTTTATTATTATTGATATTTATATATTTTATACCATTTGTCCAAGTAGCTCTATATATGGTTGAAAATCCACCTTTACCTATCTCTTCAATATTTTTAAATTTAGCAAAAGAAATCCATTCGAGATAATATGCATTCTCGAATGATTTAGCATTAAGTTGAGTATCCATGATCAATTAATCAATCGCTTTATTACCCGCTGGTCCATCCTTGAGTCAACAGCTGTGTATCACATGATTGACACCATGAATAATTGGTATTATATCTATTACAAATTGAACATTTACCATATTTTTCTTTTCTTCTATTCGAAAATTCATTCATTCTCGGTATCGGTAACGACATCATTTGAAGAATCTGACATTTTTTTATTTCAAATCATTTGAATGAGCGAGCAAAAAAAGACCCCTCTACATTCTGAATCGAGTGTTCTTAAATAGTTTAATTACGAAACAAATTTATAAATATTAATAAACATGTTTTTTTGGTGTAAATGAAAAAAAAATATTCAAATTACTTGATAAGAGAAAGAGTTTATTATTTATTTCCTTTTTTATAAAAAAAAAATGTGCAAATTGTAAACTTTTAGAAATTATGTAATTTGGCATTGATCAACATTCATCATGCTATTATTTATTTTATGAAATCTTATGATTTTCGATCCAATCTTTTTTACACTATTTTCTCTATTCTTCTTTATTCTCAATTAACATATTTTAATAATATTTAATAATGGCACGAAAATTTTTTGTTGGTGGTAAGAATTAAAGAATAAAAAATTAATTCATTAATTACAATTTTTCTCTTAATATTACGATGCTTAAAAAATCCATTTTTTTTAAATAGGTAATTTTAAGATGAAAGGTACCAGCCAAAAATTAAAAGAACTGGTGGAAAGGTTAAACTCAAATGATTTAAAGACTGATGTTGGTCAGAAAAAAATTTTTTTTTCAAAAATTAATAATTAAAAAAAAAAGTTAAACTAAATGTGAATTTGTGAATTGTATTTAATAGAAGTAGTAATTGCTCCTCCCGCAATATATATTGAACAGGTTCGTAATAATATTCGTAAAGATAATATTAAAGTCGCAGCTCAAAATGCTTACAAGGCAGCCGAAGGTGCTTTTACTGGAGAAATCAGGTATGACAGTTGGTTATTATTGTCCTTGTCCTTGTTTATTTAATTATTTTGCTTACTAATACTAAGTGAATATATTAAATAGTCCTGAACAATTAAAAGATATCGGGATTGAATGGGTCATTTTGGGACATTCTGAACGTCGTGAAATTTTTAAAGAGTCGGATGATGTAAGTGGAATAATTGTCTTTTTTATTATTGGAAAAAAAAAAATAGAGACTATTATTATTAATAATTAGTGATTTTAATTGTTATAATTGTTATAAATGATTTAGTTTATAGCAGATAAAATTGCACATGCATTAAAAGCGGGTGTTAAAGTTATTGCATGTGTTGGAGAAAAAGAAAGACTTCAAGATGATCCTAGTTTGACTTTTAAAGTCATAGATAAACAATTAAGAGCAATTGTTAATAAAGTTAATGATTGGACAAATGTTGTGATTGCATATGAACCTGTCTGGGCTATTGGCACTGGTTTATTTCCCACACCTGAAAAGGTATTATCATATATGTGTGGTCGTGGATATGAAATAATAATTTTAAATTTTATTTATATATACATGTGTATATATATATATATATATAGGCACAAGAAGTTCACGGATATATTAGAAACTGGTTAAAAGAAAATGTGTCAGAATCAGCATCCGAAAATACAAGAGTAATTTATGGAGGTAACAAAGTTATTACTACTTTTTATAATGGTTTTTTAAAAACATTATATTTAATTTATTTTTTATAATTAATTAGGATCTGTTGATGCTCACAATTCTTTGGAATTAGGTAAAAAAACCTTTAAATTATTAATTATTGATTAATTAATCATCTAATTGTTATTTATTTTCCATATTGTTATTATTATTAATTATCATAATATAGCCAAACAGCCAGATATTGATGGTTTCCTTGTTGGTGGGGCATCTTTAAAACCAGAATTTGTTGATATTATTAATTCTAAAATTTAATTTTGTTAAAAGATAGTGAGAAAAAAAAACCCCCCAAGTCATAAAAATATTATTATTTATATTTTATATCACGTGGTGTTATGTTAAAATAAATAAAAATGTATTTTTTTCTTTTTTAAAAAAAAAATGAATCGACAAATCTTATCATCATCATCATCTTGGCTTAATGAAATTGAATTTTCCAAACTTGTTACTGAATTATGTCATCAAAAATATAAGTTAATTAATAAAAATAAATCATCATCAGTACAAAATAACAATAATAACAATAATAAAGAATGGACTGTTTTAGCTGGAATAGTTTCCTGTACTGTCCGAGGTATTTCAAAAGTATTATTGATATTATTGGGCAGTAAGTAATATATTTTTATATATTTTATTTATTTTATATAGTTATAGGGGAATATGACTTATCATGTGTATCAATTGGGTAATAATATAAATGCATATTTAATCAAAGTTTCTTCAAATATAATAAATATTTATATTTACACATGTATAAATTATTATAAGGAGCGGTTTAAAATGTTTATCACAGAGTAAACTTTCAAAGAATGGTGACCTTATACATGATAGTCATGCTGAAGTTTTAGCTAAAAGAGCGTTTGTAAAGTGAGGAAAAATCAAGAAAATCTATTTTTTTTTTTTGACAAAAGAAACTTTAGACTCTTAACAAAATTATAATTATACAGATTTATTATAAATGAATTAGAGTTAGCACTAAGTTCTCAATCAGAATACTTTATTATGAATGATCAATTATCACAAGAGAAGAAGAAGAATAAATTCAAACCATTGTTTAAATTTAAAGACTCTTCTTTAACATTTCATATGTACATTAGTCAATCACCATGTAAGGCATTAAATAATAGAAAACAAAATTATAAATAAATGATGGATCACATCTAATGTTGTTATGCATATCTTAATAATATAGGTGGAGATGCGTCAACAATTCCTTTAGCTTCAAAACAATCATCACAAGATGCAGAAATATATCATAATTTATATGACAATATTACGAATAATAATAATAATAATAATGATGATGATGATGATGATGATGATGATAACGATAATGACAATGATAATCAAGAGGATCAAATGATTCAAGTTAAGCTTGGTAAGGATGGTTTTAGACGCGGAAGAATGGATTATAAATCTATTGGGGTTCTGAGAACTAAACCTGGTAAAAAAAATAATTCTTGATTATCACTATTATTATAATTATAATTATTTATTGAAAATTGAAAATTGTTATACCTTTTTAATATCAAGGTAGAGCTGATTCTGAGCCAACTTTATCAATGTCATGCAGGTTAATTAATATATAATCTTGAGTCATTATATTATTATCACTATCATTGTTAATAGATTCCTTTTGATTACGATAATGATTGGTTAAAGCGATAAATTGGCTCAATGGAACGTTGTTGGATTACAATCATCTCTTCTCTCAGAACTCATATCGCCGATTTATTTATCTACAATAATAATTGGTGATTTGTTTTCCAAACAATCTTTGGAGAGAGCTTTATTTGAAAGAATTCAAGGATTACAAAGTATTATCATCGATATTTATTTCTTTATTATTTAGACCAAATTATTTATTAAAGATTTATTTATGAAGGTTTGCCTTATCCATATTCATGTAATATTCCAAAAATAATTCAATCAACCCAAGAATTTGACGAATCATTTAATTACATATCAAACCAATTTCCTCAAGGAAAAATTGTTACATCAAACATTGGTAAATTGTATATATTCACCAATACAGAGAGAAATTGCTGTGAGACTTATATAAATTTATTTTATTTTAGCAAAAGTTTGGTTCAAAGGTCCTTCAAACAACATTGAATTTCTTGTAAATGGTCGAAAACAAGGCGCATCCAAATCAAAACTTTCATCTAAAACAAGGTAAATGAGTAATAGTTGCTTATCTCGGATCTTTTGCATAATATTGATGAATTTTCGGTTTTTTTTGACAAAATTAAAAAAGGAGTTTGGTATCAAAACTATCATTATTTAAAAGTATTGTAGAATTGTTAAGTAAAATCCCATCTGATCTTGTTTCCGACGATTTAAGGTTATTTTTATTTACATAAATATGAAATGGAGGGATTTTAATTGACAATAATTATAATTATTTTCCACCTTTAACAATTTAGAATAACAAAAGAAATATCTTATCGAGAATTCAAATCAATTAATAAAGATTATCAACTTGCCAAAAAATGCTTGAGAGAACAAATATTTAAAGAGTGGATTAAATGTCCAAGCGAAATTTATGAAAATTTTAGCATTTAGAATAGTTTGTTATTTCAATCCATCTTCTCTATTCAATGAACAATAATTATAATTGTTTTATTACTTGTATTAACAAAAAAGATTTGATCTTTCAATTAAAATGAAATATATTTATATAAAAATGCGCAGCATGCCATAAGGATTTGTGCTGAAATATTTTCGGAGTGGCCAGAGTTTCAGAATTGATATTTAGCTGTAAACAAGTTGCTCGCCGATTGAATTTAAAAAGGCCTGAATCATTTCAAATAACTTTTAGTATGTCACTCCCGTGAAACACATTTTTATTAAAACAAGTCTATAAAGAGTGAGAATTCGCTGTGGTCGTAAGTTAATAATTAGTTTCGGCTAAATACAAATAAATAAAATATTTTTATTAATAAATCTAATTCGTTAGTATAGCTAAATTCACACACAATTACCGTAAAGTCTGGATAGATAGCACCCCCCGAAACAATTGAGCGTCAATATTAAAAAAATGTTACACCTATGTAAAAAGGGGATGCTCCAGACTTTACGGTAAATAAATAAATAAATTCAATTAAAACACGCTCTCCAAAATTAATTGGTGACCAACTAATTAACATCATATATAAAATTTACTAATAAACTTTTTTTCAACAATTATTGCATCTTCTCATTCAAAAAAAAAAGATACAACTATAAAATTAAGTGATATTATAACAAATGTAATGGTTCACATGATGACAGTGAGTTTTTTTAATTTGTTAGTAAAATCATCCAAATGTTAAAAATACTGCTAAACTTTGAAACGTACAGGCTCAATAACCAATCAATTTAGAGTAAAAAATTTCCATCGTTTTTTTCTCTATGATTCAAAGAATAGCCTGGCAGAAGGTTTTTTTAAAAATTTTTAGTAGATTAAGGATTTATAAGAATTCAAAGTTATGCGAATTTTATTATAAAATTTTTGATCTTTTTTTCCTTCAAAAATCTTTTCCTTTTGAAGAAAATGCTTAATAAAATAAATAACATTATTTTCTCGTTCAATTAATCTTACAGGAGATTCTACAAGGAGTAAAGGTTCTGAGGAATTAGTTTTC
>CAJVPN010000601.1:0-24321 GCA_910592215.1 Entrophospora candida
TGGACAAATAGAACAATTAAATTGTCACTAATATATTGTGCAGCCATTCCCCTTGGAATTTATTGGCTTGCTATTAAATCAGATGTAATCATTTATTTTTTTTTAGTTATTTAATCAATAAATAATTATAATAATGCTAATCAACATCTATCTTATTATTATTATTTTTTATTAAGAGTAAGATTGATATTACTGCACTCAATAGGAAACAATCATTAAAGGATGCAATTGTAAAAAAATAATTAAGTAATTGCAAAAAAACATAAAAATTATATCTCTGTGTCTGTCTATTTTAATAAATTCTTTGATTAAAAGTAAAATAAAGAATCACAATCCAGATGAAATACATTTGCTTGACACAAAAATTTCATCATCTTCTCTCAACATTATATTATACAAATCTATATAGCATAAGGAAACTAGAGAACAAGATGAATCAGGCCGTTTTTACGTTGTGATATTTGTTGGCAATCCAAGCATTTTAAATACTCAGTTATTTACATAATTCAAGGTCTTTGACTAGATATTACAGGTTTCTTTATCGGGCAGGACTGTTATTTGTTAGTTTATGAAATGAAGATTCTCTAATTCATCTATTTTAATATGAACCAATATAATGATTAAGTGATAAAAAAAGATTATTTTTTATGAATGCAATATTAATATAATCCATTTAACAAAATCATTTTATATTTGCTAATTTGGATCTTGATTTTATTTATAACAAAATATTAATCTGTCCTCTATATAACTTCCCTTAACATATTCTCAGTTTTATAAGCCAACTGAAATTAATTTTATGTATAATATTAACAATAATTCTCATCTTCATCCTTAAGGTTTTTTTTACTAGCATGTATTTGATATCACCAAAGTAACCTCCAGTTCATCCCTCTTGCTGACATGATCACAGATATTATTGAGAGTAATCTGAAATTATGTAAACACTCTAGATAATAGGAGACTGCATACAGGTATACTAATTTACATTTACATCAGACATAACTGTATAGAAAGAACCCTTCTAAAATGGCAATAGTTTTATTGTCTTTGGCAATTTTACATACACTCCTAATCGAATGTATATTATTATAATAATAATACACATGTAAATTCAATAATTAAAGTACTTGATAACATAAGTGAGTGTCTGACCTATCGGTTCCTAAACATAACTGACTATTATTATACTAATACTACAAATTAAAAGGTTTTAAATAATTACAAAAACATTAAATTTTATGTGCTCCTGACAAATTTATTATTTCTGTTCCAGGAAAAATGGTACTTTTTGGTGAGCATGCTGTTGTGTATGGAAAGGTGATGTGTGTATATATATTGATATCTAATTAATTGTTAAGATTTTTCATTACTGAATTTCAAGTAACGTATACTTCCTGTTCTTTGGTTATGTATAATTAATTAATTCTTTGTCAATACTTGTATATCTAGACTGCAATTGCGGGATGTTTGGATGGACTTTGAACATACGTAATTTTTGAAAAAAGATTAGATGTATATATCAAATTAAATTTACCAGATTTGGAACTTGGTCATCCTTTGCTATGGCCAATTCTGTGTTTATTACATCTATGAAAAAATATAATTAAATAATGATGATAATGATTTCTTGATTATTTTATGTGAACTATCAATTATAACTGTGTTTATCACTCAACCATAAACAATTTATCAATTTAGATTCATCAAAAGATGGTAATTGTGATGATGGGCCATTATTTAATGAAGAACTCTTTCAAGAAATCAAACCATTTGTTCATGAGGAAAATAAAAGAAATGAAGATGAACAAAAGTTGGATCGTTTACAACAAGTAGCTGCCTTGGCATTTCTTTATCTTTTTGCAAGTATTGAAGATAAATGGGCTTTATGGTTATTGATTTATTTACCAGCATCATCAGAAATAATAATTTCTTTTACAAAATAAGAATGGAATGTCAATTTGTATAAGCTCAGATATTCTTCCTGTTGGTGCTGGCTTAGGATCATCAGCAGCTTGCTCAGTCTGTTTGGCTACAGGATTATTACTTGTGCTTGGCCATATTTCAATTCCAAATAATAACAACAATCAATATAATGAAAAAACTGATACTTCTGCTGCAAAATTGATAAATCAATGGGCTTATCAAGTCAAGAAGATTATACATGGAAGAACATCAGGAATAGATAATGGTGTTACTACTTATGGTAATTAATCAACTTAACGATTTATTTTAATATTTACAATTATTTAATGTTTGTTAAATTCTATTTTTGACGGAGCTGTGTTGTATAAAATGACCAGTCAAAGAGTAAGAATTATTGTTGATGGTTAAAAAGAATTAACCCAAAAAACTTCATACGTATATATTTGTAAGTTTTTATTCCATTCAACCTATACTTACCAATACTAAAGTAACTCGTAATACACTAACTTAAGTAGCAAACGTTAGAATAGTACGCGATAAAGTTAAGATTAATTGAAAATTTCATTTGTTTATGAATTTTTTTTTTGATATTTTATAAAAAATTATGCATATATAATATATATAGTTCCCACAAATTATTGATACAATTTTAGATGCAATTGAAAATGTCAGTGTATTTTCAAAGGAGATTCTTGAAAAGTTTGATAAAATTGGTATTGAATCTCAATAATTCTTTATTTTTTTTTGGTTTTATTATAATGTATTAAGTTATGTTAATAAGCTACATCGAATTAAAATTAGATATTAGTGAATTCTATGATAAGACTGAGGTATTTGATTTTTTTGTAAAGAAATATTCAAACATATCTATCTGCCTAACAATATATATGTTATTATTAAGAATTTATTGATATAAATCATCATCTTGCCAATGGACATTGTTCACATGATAAAATATGTGAAATCACAGCAGATTATAAATTACACTCAAAACTTACTGGAACCAGAGGTAAATATTTATGTTATTTATTATAATTATAATTATTAACAGATTTATATACATTTACACGTTAGATATTAATGAGAGCAAAAAAGTTCTATGTGAGGAGTTATATATAGCAATGGTATTAATGGTATTAACTCAAAATTATTTTTTTCACAACATGGTCCGTTTCTATATATATATATCATTGTAAAATTTAGAAATTTTAATATTAATGAATTTCTAAGTTTGTGCAAAAGTCTGACAAGTAATTCGGAAACAGAACAATGCATAATGCTACATAATGGTTTCAAATTATCAAGCATGTTCACTACATAATTAATAGGACATTGAATGTATATACATATGTATATTAAAATAATACATTCATTTCATTTTTGGGTAAAAAAGCAAAGAATCCTGCCTTTTTTGTGATCATTCTATTGAGTAGAGTTTAGTGAAATGTTTTTTGTGAGCAGAAATTATTTCGTCAAAACGAAATACGACGAAAAGACAAAAAATATGACAAAATGAGAAAATTTTGAAAATGTCACAGTCAGCTTCAATTTATAAACGATAACTCGTCAGAGATAATTTGTCCTCCTTTCAAATGGGAAGCATCTACATTTTACCAAATAGCCCATTACATAGAAATTCTAAAGGTCATTTCTGCTATATACAAGTGAATAAAAAATGTTTGAGGCGAATTTGGGTTTTTTATTTACCTTTTCGAATAATAAAGAATTATTAAGTTGTTTATTGTCGAATAATCAAGTTGGTGAATACTAGACAAAGTGAATGAGTAAAAATGTTCTAGAGGTGAATTGGGGATTTTTTTTCGAACAATCAAAGAAATTTTATTATTAATATTAAAGTTGTTTATTGTCGAATAATCAAATTCAAAATTATTAATACTAGATAAAAATCAAGCGAGCAAAAAATATTCAAGAGGCAAATTGGATTGTTTATTCATTCATCCATCTCAGATTGAAGGCCGTCGATTAGAATTTTTTTTCATACAGAAGAATAAGCTTTGCAAATTTCGACTGTTAAAAAAAATAATCAAGATTTTTTCTTCCTAATTAAAAAACAAGATCCTTCGCAAAGAAGAATCTTCGTGATAATGATTGTTATTTACGAATTTCAATCGTTAAAAAAATCAACCAAGCTTTTTTTCCTTAATTAAAAAAAAAAAAAGCTTCTTTTTCTCGTTTATCCCAGATCAAAAATCAATCGGAGGGTTTCAAGTCTAGAAGAAAGGCTATTTACAATTTCGATTTTTTTAAAAAATCAATGGATTTTTATTTGTTTTCTCCCAAGGAAATTTTTCATTAATATTAACCAACGGATTTTATTTGTTTCTCCGAAATAATATTAATAATATGGTGATGACAATGACTGCGCCAGAGTCCGAAATAATAATAAATTAGCAACTTCAGTATCAATTTTATGTTTTTTCCTACCAAACAAACCGTTAGAAGTTTTCTCTTTGATTTTTTTTTACTTTTAGAAACATGACCCATTAATAAAATCGCGTTTTCAAAAATATTATCACGCGATTTTACCGACAAATTAAGTAAATTGACCAATAAAAAGAGAGTCCGACCTTTTAAATTTTACTATATAATATATAACTTTGAGACTCGATAACGAAAAAAGTAAACCAATAAAAGTTAAAGGAAATAGCGCTAGTTCTGAATTGCCTGGCTATTGTTATTGGTGTGACTCATTTATTTTCTGTACATTAGGATTTGCCAAACCAAATAGTTGATCAAATGTCAATGTGTTTCCAAACTGCTGTAAGTGTATTTTCAACAAAATTATCCTCTTTGTTCAAATCTCAACATAACTGATATTTTTGAATATAATGGCAATTTATGGATATGGAAATGATGATAAATAGCCATTTTCTGCTCCATGCCATTCACCATTGAATATATTAATAGATGTTTTGTAATATCTAGTGCCAACATTAAAAATTTTCTGATAACGTTAGAAATTGCTATATACAGCAGTGCTCCATGTCCCAATTCAAAAAAGGAAACAAAGTGGTCGTAAAGGCGGTTGCAACCAGCTGTCGCGATTATTTTATATGACGCAAAGATGGTAGCAACAATCATCAAAAGTTGCATCCAGTATCCTTACTTAGATGAAGGTAATGGAAAAATTTTACAATTGTCATCTTAAAAAAAAACAATTTCAAATATCAATTGACATGATTTATTTTGGTTGGATGAAATTCATCGAAAAAATTAGTTTTGATAAAATATGTTTAATATAAATAAAATTATAAAATTTCATTAAATTCATCGAAAAAAAGTTATTGTTTGATAAAAAATGTGGTCTAATATGAAGAAAACTAAATTCTAAACATTTTTTAATATAGTAATTTAACTCAAGAAATACCTGAAATCTGACGCTGTTCTCTATAGTTACTATGATTTTTCCCATCAGATACATAAAGAATTTTAACAAAAAAAAAATTTTTTTTACAACTTTAATACAGCGTAATGTATGTCGAAATACTATTAATATTCATCACCAACTTTGTTGAGTTTATTGAGTAAATGGATTTGTGTCTTCGAGAAAGTTAGTTTTCATAAAATTTAAATATTTTTGTTTTAATGCTTCAACATTTTCATGTAGAAAGGCTACTTTGCCAGCTACTGACATTAAAGTAGCATATTGATTGTGTAGAGATTCTGACAATGCTGAAAGCTTTTGTTCTATATACAAAAAAAAATATATATATATAAGTAATTTTGACGAGAAAAAAATAAAAAGATAAATTAATCTATTTATATTACCGCTACTACTTTCATATCGAGATTTATCATTCAAGTTCTTAAACTGTCGATCTAATTCCTATATCAATTATGTTTAAACTTAATTTCTTTATAAAAAATATTTTTATAAGATTTTAAAAATATTTATACCTCAATATTTATTTCATATTGTTGCAATTTACTATCGAATGATAGTATCAAATCATAATAGAACCTTTAAATCAATAGTTCAAACAGTTAGTAATTATTAGTGTATAATAAACAATCAAAGGTAAAAATGCGTGTGAATTTACTTTAGAAAAACTGTATCACCAAATTGTTTTACTGTGTCGTTTTGTCCACGAGATGCTGCATCATAGAATTGGCGAACAGTTTCCGCATAACTTGATTGAATATAAGTATCATTCAATAAATCCTTCATTATGGTTTGATCACTTTGTATGTCGTTATTTATTTGAGATACTTTCTGAATTGATAAATTTTTATTGGGTTAGTTAAAAATTAAAGCCTTCAAAAAAATAGGTGATAGTAGAATAATACCTGAGATAAAGCATAAATTTCATTATTAACATCTTGCAGTTGTAGTTTAATGTTGGGAAGTGTCATGGAATTGATTGATGACATTAATATTTTTTGATCTTGTATGTGTTTACTATTTGATTAAAAAATATTGTTTTTAAAGAAAATTAATTTAATAATAATTTAAACAGGAAACAAACATGTATAAAGAAATGAAAAATACTCTATTTTTATAAGTTCATTTTTTATATTTTCTGGTAGATCAGAAAACCGAGTTTTCTTTGTTATACTGTTAATATTGAATTGTCCTCTATATAAACATAGATTTGTAGGAACAAAATATTATTATTAAAAACAATATAAATAAAATTTGAAAATGAAATCTTATGATCTTATAAGTTTTAATAGTTTACGTTGAAATTCCTAATGTGCTGGTGTTAGTGGCACTAGTTCCTGTTCCTTGAAAAATGTTTCTACTTAAATAGTTCATACTTGGTGCTGTAGTGGTTCCACCACTTCCACCAATACCTGAAAACAACTGAGCAGAGGTAGTGGCAGTTGATGTTGATGGCCAGCCAAAAGAACTTTTATTAGCTGCTGTTGTACCAATTGAGCTTAATGACGGCATTAATAAACTAGGTGCTGTTGTGGTTGTAGTCCCAGTTCCACTACCTGTAGGATTTCCAAAAGTAAAGACATTTCCAGTAGTATTGCCTGGTTTTAAACCACTACTTGATATGTTGGTACTCGTACCAGGGGCCTGAAAAGTACCCGTTATTAAGGGATTATTGGCAATTCCACCAAAAGCAGTGGTGGTAGCTGGTTTACTTCCAAAAGAAAACCCTTGATTTGTTCCTCCCGCACTAGTTGTAGAAGTAGTGTTCCCAAATGCTGACAAACCAGTACCACCAGTATTTGTTTGAGAATTTGATGATGCATTTCCAAAAGTTGAAAAATTAAAAGGCCTATTTGAAAAAAAACAGGGGGGGGGAATAAGCTTTTCTATTTATATATATGTATTTTATTTTTAACTTACGTTTGAGACATCAAGAGGTTTGTGTTGATCTATTTTTATTTATTTTTTTGATCGACAAAAAAAAATGCATTTATTATTATACATTTCTTAAAAGTAAAATTGTAGATTTTACAAGCTTTCCTTTAGGATAATAAATTAATACTTTATTGATGGGACCAATTATGATGACTGCTGAATTTGACACAGGTCAATTAACACCGTCGCCACCACCACAATCAAATGGACACAGCGATCCTAGATCACAACTTGAAACAACACTTGAATCTTTAATTAATAGATTATGGGACATAACAGTAAAACTCAATGAATATGACAATCACCAGAATAAACAGTCATTAACGAACTCATTGTAGGTTTTTTTAGTTTGACAAAAAAAATTTTACTTATTTATGATTTTTTTTAATCTTTATTATTCTTGTTATTATACAAGATAGAGTGGATCTTGCAACATTATACGAAAAGGTAAATACACTTCAAGAAAAAATCAAACAAATAGATGTACCTATAGATGTAATAGAGTAAGCTTTAAGATTATTATAAATTATTGCTTATGATAAATGTTAAAATCTTATAATAATGATGATGATGATAATGATTGATGATAATTTATTTTTAAAATTACTAGTTCTATTGATGAAGGTAAAAATCCAGATATTTATATGAGAGATTACGTTGAAGAAGTTATGGTTGAGCACATGTCCGTGATAAATAAAAATAATGCTGTGATGGTAAATTATTAATTAATTAGTAATTATCAAGTAAAAATTATTTTATTAATCATAGTGATAATTTTTAATTAATGATTTAGGATTTTAAGGATTCGTTTTTAAACCAATTAGGAGAAATATTTCCAGAAGAAACTAATATTTACAAAAATAAAAAATCTTGAATAATGACAATAATAGTTTTTTTAGAACATTAGAATTAATATAAATATATAGATTTTAGTTAGAATTATATAATAATTATTAAAGAAAAATCTTGGTTTTCTTATATATATAAAATAACAACCAATAATTTTTTCTTTGCTTTTTTATTGATAAAATGCCCTAATTATTTATAATTTTAATTCTATTCATAATTTGTTTTTTATTTTAATTTTTATATTTTTATATTATTATAATTATTATTTATTTATATACTTTTAATAATAATAAAATTTGTTTCATCCAATTATTCTGGTTCTAAGTTTGCAGATGACGATGATGATGGGTTTAATAAACAATAAAATCACAACTATTTTTTCACTATCTGATATTACTTAAAGATCGAATTATCTATACTCCAATAATGAATAAGATATAAGATTTAATTTGTATTAAAACTACATACTTTTGGATCGACATAATCTAAACCACCATCTGATGTTGAACGATTTCTCATATATTCTCTAACGGGTGAATATTTTTTCTAGTACATATTAGCAGGATAGGCAATTTTTAAGTTTCATCACTAGTTTAGGATCAAATAAATAATTTACCCAAGATATTATATTTGGGTAATTTGAAAAATGATCGGCAAAATTTCCTCATATAGATATATATAAATATATATAAAAAAAAAAATTTTTTTTCTGAAAAAAAAATAATAAACAAGACCCGCTCTCTC
The DNA here is from genome assembly GCA_910592215.1 of Entrophospora candida. NCBI lineage: Eukaryota > Fungi > Glomeromycota > Glomeromycetes > Entrophosporales > Entrophosporaceae > Entrophospora > Entrophospora candida. The sequence goes on from CAJVPN010000601.1 coordinate 8,858, forward strand.
AAGGTAAAGTGTATATTTCTTTTTAAGTAATAATTAATGGTCACTATGATGCATAAATGAAATTTCTTCACTTTCTGAAAATTTCACACATTTTAAACATGATGTATTTTAGGACACCTCTGAGTGACTGTTAATATTAATATAGATTTTTTTTTCTGCTACTAAAGAAAAATTTTTTTTTTCATCAAGTTTATTTATTTATATATTTTTTATATTTTTTTATAATTTATAGATGACGCCAATTGTATTTTTCAATAATTCTAAATTTCTTTAACGAAAAGAGATCAACCATATCCATTCTCTATTGATTATTAATAACTTATATATGAATTAATTATTGATTACAAGGAATTAATTGATTTTCTAATATAATAGTTACAATTTTATAAAGACTTTTAATATTCAATCCATAAAAAGAAAATAAAATAAACGGATGGATGGATAAATATGAATAATAATCCTCCAGACTGATAATTACATAAAAGCGTGATGTTTCTTTAAAAATTATATTTGAATTTTGTTATTTGATCAATTTAATCATTATCGGAATCTTATCATCATTATTACAAGTCTTTGAATATTAAGTTTGACTTCTTGTAATGATTACAGATTTCTTCATTTAACCCCCCCCCCGTTTTTTGAATTTGTTTAAAACAATATTCCATAAAATCATTCCCGAAATTGGTTTGCGACAGACGTGACGCTTTTAATATATCTTTAAATTTCAAATGTGAAAATGATTCTACATCATTTTTTGGGGGTATGAATTTCGAAGAGAACATCTCTATATCTTTTAATTCTCTGCAATCATCCATCAATCAATATATTTACAACAAATTATTGTTGCTGCGATAGTAGATCATTTCCGATCATGTGATAAATACATTATTATCATCATCAAAAATTTTTTTAATTATTAATAAATAAATATGAAGGAAGAAGAGGAAGCTTTAGTTTTAGATTCTGAAGGGAAACCACTTTCCAAAAAAGCATTAAAGAAATTGGAAAAAGAAAAGGAAAAAGAAAAAAAGAAAATTGAACGTGAAGCAAGAGAAGCTGCTGAAAAAGCCGCACGTGAAAAAGCGGAGGTAAACTTTTTTCATTTCTTTTTTATTGATGGGAAATGAAAAGAAACAAAGATGTCTATTTTTTTCTTGGTTGATTACTTTTAATGATAATTGATTCGTTTTTTGTTTTTTAGGGTTATGGCTCAGAAAATTATGGTAAAAAACCAATGAATCAATCACAAGAGAGGACCGGTATGTATAAATTGCGTAATCCTTACACTAGCTATTTATTTTTGATAGCTTGTATAAATATACATTTATATTCTTAGGTGTTAAAAGAACTTTGATATCTGATATTAATGCTAGTCGTACTGGTGAAACAGTAAACATTCGAGCTAGAGTACAAACCTCAAGACCAACCAGTAAGAATTAACTAATTGATCAACTTGATTGACTAATTAGCTAAATGGTTAAATGGTTTGTGTGTATTGCTAGGTTCAAAACTTGCATTCTTTGTTTTTAGACAACAAAATGCTACAATTCAAGGTGTTTTAACTGTCGATGAAAAAGATGTGAGCAAAGGATTCGTTAAGTTTGCTTCCAAGTAAAAAAACCAATAATAATAATAATAATAATAATTTATATGATTTCATAATTAGTATTTTATATTATTATATATTCATCTATTACTCTTACTATTATTATTTTCTATTATTGTTTTTTTATATATAATAGTATTCCTGATGAATCCATAGTCGTTATTGAAGGTATTGTTAGTAAGCCAAGTGAAGAAATTAAAAGTACTACTGTATCTGATGCAGAATTACATATCAAGAAAGTAAATACCATTCATCATCATCAATTTGTTATTTATATATAATTTTATTTTTTAATTACAACTATACTATTATTATTATTATTAGCTTTATGTTATCAGTGAAACTGCTGGTCGACTTCCATTTTCTTTGGAAGATGCATCTAGAACTGAAGAAGAATTTAAAAAGGTACATATATGAGTATGAGATATGTGATTAATATAGATATATATTTATTTATTTACATATTTATTTAGGATGATGCTCAATATAGTCGTGTTGCATTAGATACACGATTAAATCATCGTATAGTTGACCTTCGTGTAAGTTTATTGACTTGATTAATATTTCAAATTTGTGGACCAATCAGATTAGAAAATTAACCATTTTAATACTTGATAATAATAATTCAATTTAAAAATGAAAGACAATAACAAATAATGCAATTTTCCGAATTCAATCTGGAGTTTGTCAATTATTTCGTGATTTTCTTTTATCAAAGAATTTTATCGAGATTCATACACCAAAAATAATTAGTGCGGCTAGTGAAGGTGGTGCAAATTTATTCACAGTGAAATATTTCAAAGGTATTATTTATTCTTACATAAATACATACGTAAAGTGTTTGACGAAAATTAAATTAAAATTTCTTTTTATTAAAATGAAAAAAAATTAGGTGAAGCATACCTTGCACAATCACCACAATTATATAAGCAAATGTGTATATGTTCAGATTTTGAGAGGGTATTCGAGATAGCACCTGGTAATTCACCTCACATTTATAAATATATATATACAAATTATTCCTTCAACAACAATCAATAATAATAACAATTATAATATTCATTCTATCTACAAAATTATAGTTTTCCGAGCAGAGAATGCAAACACTCATCGACATATGACAGAATTTGTTGGACTTGATTTAGAGATGGCTTTTGAAGAACATTATCATGAAGTACTTGATATCCTAGATGAATTATTTGTCTATATTTTTGACGGATTGAAAACACGATATAAATCGGAAATCGAAGCCATTAAAAAACAGTTTCCTTCGACCGATTTTGAATATAATTCACAGAAAAGCTTAAGATTGGAATATAAAGATATTGTTAGTTTGTTAAGAGAAAATGGGATTGAAATAGGTGATTATGAAGATTTGAGGTGAGTTAATTTATATTTGGTTGGGTTATTTTGATTATTTTTTGATTTAATAATGGTTGTTATATATTTTTCTCAAAAAATACTTTTTTTAAATTAACTAGTACTGAAAAAGAAAAACTTCTTGGTAAATTGATTAAAGAAAAGTACAAAACAGATTTTTACATAGTTGACAAATTTCCATTGGAAGTTCGTCCATTTTACACAATGCCAGATCCTAACAACAAGGTAATCATAATAAATCAATAAAATAATATTTTGTTGTTTAAAAATAATTTATAATTAAATTTCATTTATTCAATATATTTATTATATTTATTTGTAGCTCTATTCAAATTCATACGATTTTTTTATGCGTGGACAAGAAATCCTTTCAGGATCACAACGTATTCACGATCATATATTTTTGGAGGAGCGTGCTAAAGAACATGGCGTTAATCTTGCTACAATACAATCATACATTGATTCGTTTAAAAGGGCAGCTCCGCCTCATGCAGGTGGTGGTATAGGTATGTTGTCAATAATAATTGATTTTTTTGTTTATAATAACAAATCTTTTAAAAACTTACATCTTATAAAATGTATAGGATTAGAACGTGTCGTTATGTTATATTTGAATTTAGATGATATAAGAAGAAGTTCATTGTTCCCTCGTGATCCAAAACGTCTTGAACCTTAAAAAAACCAATAATGCAATACATGTAATTGGAGGTTCTTTTTGAAACTTTTCTCTTTCAATTTTATTTATTAAATAAAGAGATATACACAGTATGTTGAGAAAAGAATTATTTTAATGCACGATAATAAAATACGTTTGTTTACTCATTTAATATTGATTGTACATAAAATCGCTCTTTGTTGTATTATTTTTTGTCTCTGAAACATTTAACACTGTAGACCATAGTGGATGTGGCCAACAAGAATGTCTTGTTCTATTGGACAAATTGTAAAAATAATGCTGTTTCAACTCGCCAGCTTGCGGTCAGAGTTCAAGAGTTATCACATGTTTCTATCTGGCAGCACATGGAAAAAAGTTTTGTTCCATTGCCACTCCAATGTTAAAAGTAAGTGCATAGCTTTGACGGATATATTGAGGCTAGAACATAAATTATTGCTATTGGAGTTGCGCTGGTTGCATTATTAATTCACACAAGACTATCAAGATAACAACATTTTTGAGAAGAAAGAGGGCACAGACTCATTTGAATGATAATTGGAGTCGTACCATATTTATTTACGCATTTGATCTATTTAGAAACAAAATCAAAGATGACAAAGATGGTGAAAGACCAATTTGTAGATTACCGAAATCTCGTCAGAAAGTGATGGCCTGGGCGGTATTTCGTTAAAAGGAAAAACACCTTGTTTTTTTTTCACTGAAACTATGGATGGATTATATCATGTCAGCGTAGCTTTTGCTCACTGCGCAAAGGTTGTATGTATGGTGGAAACTGGCGCCTGCAAAAGGATAATAACCAAAGCATACTTTGCGTGTTGCAAGAATCTTTTTGCACAAGAAAATATTAATGTAATTGAATGGTCATCAAACGGTCCTGACCTCAATCCAGTAGAGAATATGTGGCGTATAATTTAATGACAATGTTGAAGAAAAACATGCCCAATATTGAGTTGATTGATGCAAGCAGTATATGTGTGAAGAGTGGGACAAATGACGATCAATAATTTTGGAAGTATGAAAATTAATTTTCGGTATTAAAAATTCACTATTTAATAAAGTTTTTAAATGAATCTAATTATTTTAAGTAATTAAGTTTTTTATCGGGCTATTTTTTTTCTTAACATACTGTATACATTATAAATAATTAAATTTGAAAATATATGAGTTGGTTGGTTTGTTGTTTATTATGCGATAAAAAGAAAGGTTTCCATTTCTAAAAATCTAAATTAAAATTTAATTTATTAATAATAATTATTTAATAAAAAATAAAAATGGAAAGGCTGATGTGTGTATACATATATATACATAGATACATAGATAGTTAAACAGATTGTAAGGATGGAAGAAAAAACTTATTTGTTAAAATAAAGTGTAAAATATATAATGGTTTAGAAAAGTCTATCTGTATATTATCATCAAATTATTTTGTTCTTAAAATTAAATATATATGTGTATATATATATATTCATCACCTTTTCATCATCATCATTATTGTCATTATTTTATTTGTTTATTTTAATTAAAAACTAGATCCTTCTGCTGGTTGTGGCAATTTTTTATTGTGTGGATTGGCCATTTCACTTATTTTTTATTATCATCATCATCATCATTATCATCATCATTATTGTTATTATTATTATTGAAAAAATATTTTTTCGAAAAAAAAGGATTACAATTAATATAATTTTATATACATTACTATATATCATTATATATTTATGTTAATAAATAAAGATATTTACCGACGTAATTCTGTTAACACAGTTTCCAAAGTATTGGTTCTCTTCCAATTAGCCAAACAATTTAATTTAGATGATTCAACCTAGACATTAATGGAAGGATTAGTTTTAATTGACAATAAAATATTAATCAAGTAATTAAGTTGCAAAAAATATCTATTAATTTGTATCACCTTTCCTGTCTGTTGATTAACACAAGGCAAATTAATCCGAGAAATAAAGTAAACAGTTGGTATAGAATCTGGGTAATTATCATCACAATGAAGTTTCAAACTATAAATACGATTTTCATGAATGGTCTAATTCATTATTATTAAAAAATTAGATTAGTTAATTAATAAAGATGATAGTGATGATAATAATGACAATTAATAAAATTATAATAATTAATGAATAATGGTAATGGCAATTCCAACACCCAAAATCTATTGAACATAAAACTTGTGAAACAATTACAACTATAATTGCCAATGCTACTTACATGGCCAGGACCTATAATTGTACCATTCCAATCACTCATATATATATCATCACTATTTGAAAGCCCATAACTACATGTACCATCGCCAATACCTTTTTCTCCTTTTTCCAACTCTTCAAGTAATCTAAAATTACGTGGTACTTATTCAAAGGAGGGGAGGAAAAGAGATTAATTAGTATATAAGTACATGGGGTATTTTTTTATGGATTTTGACGAAGAAAAATGAATTTAAGAAGTGTATTTTATTTGTAAATTTTCTTGTATATATTTTTCATAATCCTTGATTAATAATTAATATAATAGTAGTAAACCTGGATTGATCAATAATTTAATTTGAATAATTATGAAAATTTTTATACCTTTAGCCGCCATTTCTTCAGTATTACACAATAATATAACAAATTTAAAATGATGCTTCTTTAAAAAGATTAGAATTTTATATTTATTCTGATTATTATGAAAAAAAGAATAAATAAAAATGGTATACTTTTTTTTTATATATGCAAGTTTTTTAACATGTGATTTATTTTAAAAATCAAAGTTGCACGAACGAAAATATTGTCAGAAAGTAATTAATATTAATCAATTTTTTGTTCATACTTACACCATAAATTTCTAAATAAGTAAAGATTTTAATTTACTAATTCAAATATAGATTCTTCCGATTAATTATTATTAATTTTTTTAAATTTTTGATAATGACAAATGACGATAAAAAAACATGGAAATTTTATTTCCTCTTTAATTTTGATTCTTTCCTTTATTTTTAATTCTTTTTTATATTTTTACATATTTTTATTTAATATAACTAATAACAATGAAGTTAATAATAAATAATAATAATAACTTTTTAATAGTATTAATATTAATATACTCTTCGCTAAATAGATTGATATGGAGTGTTTATGCAAGCCGTAAGTAAATAAAATAGGATTTAATTTAATCGCACGTAAAATTTTCTGTTTAATAATAATATTAATTGATTCACAGAGTGTCAATATTATGATAAAGAAGATGGTGTATGTTTCGTAAGTATAAATTATTATTAAAAAATCATCATTAATCATAATATACAATATAATAATATATACATGTATACATATAGAATTACTTGGATGAGAAAAGTTTGGTTTATATTCCAGACCAATTAACATTAGATGAAATCGAAGACTCGCTATTCGACATCAAGGTAGCTCAAGGTCAAGCATATTTAGCTTCATTAATAAATAATACTGCAATTCCAACATGCGTTGAGGCATTTACAAGATTGGTTTGTTCGATTAAATTTCCAAAATGTAATGATACAGCAAGCACAACACAGCAAAGTAATTAATTAATATCTTTTTTTTTTCAACATTTTCGAGTGAGAAGTTCTTTAAAAAATCTACCCTTTTTTTCTTTTTTCAACATTTTCGAGCGGGACAGTCATTAAAAGATTTACTTTTATTTTTAATATATATATATATATAGTTCCACCAAATTCTTTATCGAATATTGTAATTGAGCCTTGTAAATCACTCTGTGATAATGTTATAAATTTATGCGGTGTTATACCGCCATCTAATTACAATCAGGACAACCCTTTACATCATATCCTATCATCACCTTTATACCCGAAAGATTGTTCTGGAATCATAAGCAACGAACCACCTTTGAATGTTGTTTATCCAACAGGTACAACTTCCTCCGCATCATCATCATCATGTAACAATCAAGCACCACTACTTGGCAATAATCAATTAATATTAAAACCGAGATGTTTTCCACCGTCAATAATCGATGAATATTATCTTGCAACCAATATCCCAACACATGAAAAATTCTGTGTAGGTGGATGTTGTGTTAAATGTCCTCAAACATATTCGGTATATCCGGATGGCTGGCTAGAAAAAGGATTCATGGTGACGCAAAGTTTCCGAGTAGTATCAGCTGTATTGGCACTTATTATGTCGATTTCGTATATTTTATTACCTGGAAAAAGAACACATCCTGGTTTATTGATTTTGTTCACTTCAATTGCAATATTTATATTTTCTTCTTTGGTATTTTTTTCAATTGGTGATCCTAAAAAGATTCAATGTGTAAATGATATCGATCCAAGTACTCAAAGCAATAATATTTTATGTGCCATTCAAGGTAATTAATTAACCACACGTTAATATAATACAAGTTTAAAATTATTTATTAATCAATTTACCACACATTTTAACACAATATATAGGTGCATTAATAATATTTGCATCGTTTGCAACAACAATGTGGGTCGGAATAATTATAGTAAATCTTCATATTCACACCGTATGGAGTTCAAATTGTGTTGGGAAAAGATATATTATTTTACATTTACTTGGCTGGGGCATTCCGGCATTTTTCACCGTGATAGCATTGGCAACCTCGTCCGTCAATTATGAATTTGCAACTCTTTGTTTCATTAAAGAGGAAAATGCTAGTAGAGCATTTTTTTATCCATTGGCTGTCATAGTTATCCCGATATTTTTTATACATATGGCCACATTCTTCCATATTGCAAGGATGTCTCAACGACCAACTATTTCAAGATCTGAAGACAATAGTAATAATGATAATAGTGGCGGAAACGATACTAACAGTAACAAAAAAAATTCCATCCATCTTAAAAGAAGTAATATTGTACTTACGAGAGCAGATCGTCGAGATGTTTTACAAGCGGTTAAAATACAATGGCGTGCATTACTGCTATCGATAATACTTGTTTTGACCGTAATATTCTATTGGATATTTTATTTTATAGAGTTAAATCGTATAGCATCAGGGCCTGATAACAGTGATTTCAAGGATAAGTGGATACAATGTATTCAATCAGGTAATGGACAGGACAACTGTTATTATGAAGTATCATTGGATAGAATGCCACCATATGGTTTATTGATGTTGGTAGAGCTTTTGCCTAGTTTAATCGGTATTTGGTTATTTGTTATATTTGCAAATGGACCTTTATGGATTGAGTGGAAAATTTATTTAAAAGAGAAACTTGGAAATAAACGGAAAACTGAAGTCCCTGGCCTATTCTTTGACATCTAAAAAAACAAAAAAAGCTTGTAATGATATAACATTTATTTTGTTGTCAGATGAATGGTGCGCTTATGTATTGCTGTACCTGAGCATTAGTCAAATAATTAATATAAATTTAGATTTTTTTCCTGTATTCATTATATTCATTTTATAATTAATCACTTAACAATAATATTATTAAAAAGTTCTTTATTTATTTTACAATGCAACCTCTAAAAAAAAAAAAAATATGGTACAGTGCGGGTCACTCTAACACATCAAATTCTGTGCAAAAATTTTTTTATCACTCATTACAAAAATGACATTTACGATTTATATCACGTGACTTTCCAAAAATGCATTTATATTAATTCATCAATTTCTTCTACAACATTATCTGGGATCTTTCTACGAGACTTATATTTTTTTACAATATATTCGGCCTGTAACATTGTTAACCTTTCCTGTAACAGTCCATAAATTTTGCAACCTTTCTTGCATATTTTCTAATTTGTTTCAATGGTATATATAAATCAAAGGCTCTGGGAATATTCTCTTGAAGACCTTTCCATGTGTAATTACAATGTTGCCTAACATACTGTTTAGCAGCCCCCCAATATATTTCAATGTAGTTAAGCTCACAATGAAATTTTGGATAGAAGATGATCTTATGACCCCTTGCTTCAATTAATTCTTGAAGTAAGGGTTTTTTGCTTTTAAAATCATCTTGGGTTGCTAAGATATGTCTAGCACAACAAGTCAAAAGTTCTTCAAAAGAAACTTATAAGAAAATAATAACAAAAGGTGATTATTTTTATATTTTGATAATTGTAATATAATTATATTATGCATAGTAAGCTAACCATTTGTTGAACTTTACCATCAAAAATAGTATCCCTCATAGTTGGTTGTCCCCCTGCAGGGCTTAGATTCATTGTAAATGCATTCAATGCATCATCTGCCACTTTAGTATGACTTGATAAATGATCAAATGCAAATACTGCAATCCTATTAGGATGTGTTGGTTCAAAAATTGGTATGGCCTTTATCTTGATATTGATCTTTTTTTTTCTTACTTGATCTATATTAGCTGTTCAAGATTCCACCAGCCATCTGCATTCTTTCCAGGACATATGATGACTTAAGCATCATGAGGAAAGTTCTCTTCAACCTCTAATTTTTGTTCATCTGATAGTTTAAGTCTACTAATTGTTTCAGTTAAAAAGTCACTTACTTGCATTGTTTTCCCTTGACCTTTCTTTCTCAGTGGTTGTGCATTTCTTGGTCTCCAGCCTGATTTTTCTTCAACATTAGATTGGAATGTTGTTTCATCCTGTGTTACAAATACATGTGTCTTTTCATATTCTTCCAACTCAGGGTTAATTTGAATTTCCAAATCATAACCAGTAAATTTAGGCATCAATTTCTGGTAACTATTGTGTCATTTTGATAAATCTAATTAATTAATTGTATATATAAAACAAGAATAAAATTAAAATTACCTTCAATGACTTCTAAAAATTTCTTTCTGTATTCAACAACATCTTCATGTTCATGTCCATCAATATAAACTCCCTTTGCAAATTTAAAATAAACAAATCCCATCTTTTTGAACCATCTTTTTGCTGTTAACTTTATATGGGGTATGCTGTAACAAAACCAAACAAAGTGAACATTGATATTACCAAGGATTTCAGGGATCAAAAATTTAGTTATCATCAATATGATTTTATAATGTCACATTTGTTATCTTTGTTTTTTCTTAAATGATATATAGAACTACCCCCATATAAAAAGAAATAATATGAAACTAATTTACATTAGGTCTACCATGGAACCCAAGAATTATAGCACCATTAGAAGTATTTTAAAAAAAGGAGCAAGGTGAAAAAATTGCTCCTTACATTTTCAAAATAAATGATACTCACACTTGAAGCTTATCTAAGAAAAGAAAAGATTACCTATGAAATTTACCAAGAAGAAAGAAAAATAATAAACATTAAGAAAAGAAAGCATCATGATGATGCATTATTACCTAATAAAAAGCAAAAATCTTTAAAAGGAAAATAAATGCCATTTTCTTTGATAATTGGAATGAATTTCAATTTATACAGAGGGAAATTTCCTCAACTACTTTTTTGTTTTCAATCAAAGTCATTTTTTAACTTCAATCTGAGCAACTATTTGACCATTTTGTTGTTGTAATTGTGCTAATTGAACTTTTAACTTGTTGGTTTCTTTTATTAATTCTTGGTTAGTTAAGCCTTTTAGTTTTTCATTTTCTGCTTCTAATTGCTTAATTCTATCCAACAACCCCTGTTTTTGTCTCTTACCTCACTCCTCAGATTTTTCTTGAAATTTGGCTACTTCTTCCCTTTCAATTTCTAGTGCTTCTTCAGTCTTATTTAATTGTTCTTGTAGGGAGTTTATCTGACTTTCATAAAAAGAGCTTGACTTATTTCTTTATTAGGCAAGAGAGGAAGTTCCTTTTCTTCCATATCTTCTTCATATTTGACACAAAAACAAATATATTTACTGCTAATAACATCAAGGTAATGTCTGGTTTGTAATCTACCACGCCTATTACACTTTAACAATTCATCATTTTCAAATTTTTCCTTACAGTTTTCACAAACTACATCAGCAACATATTTGCCATTTGTTCTAATACGAGCCACACTATTTGATTAACAGACTTATTATCCTCCTCCATAAAGATTGGAGCAAAAATCACAAGTTTTTCGACTTGTTCTTTCTAAATCTAAAAGTGTGTAAGTTAGTTCTCTCATTAGTTATCTGTTTACCTCTATTCTAGCAACCAACTCTTGGATTTGGCATTTTTTTGTTTTGCACCAATTGATGGATTTCAGTTTTTATTTTTGTTTTAATTGCTTAAATTTACTTTGTTTTTTAGGTAAAGCAGGCAAATCCTTTTCAAATAAATGTAATTAATTGATTTTGCAACTTTTCATTTTCTTTTCTTGAACTAGTTCTCATTCTAATTTACTAATTTTTGCATTATTATTTTACTAGAAATTTCTAATTTTTGGTTTTTTTCTTTTATATCTTCTTGATTTTTACTTCATTTTTCACCAACTATTAAGATGTTCTTAATTTCTTCTCGTTCTATTTGTACCTCATCTTCTAATTTCCCACCTTTGCTTCCAATTCCTTAATTCATTCAATCTTGCTTTTGATAATATCCTTGATAATGATATATTTAGCAGGTCTATCTCCAAAGTTTTCTCCACTTCTTATTTTACCAATGATAGCATTATTTTCACTTTGATGCTCCCAGTGCTTTTCATTTTCAGATTTGTAGTAATTGTTAACAATTTCTTCAATGATTTGTTCTTGGTTTTCATTATGTTCTATAATATATTTCCTATACAAACTATCTTGAAAACAAACATTCATAAACTGTTGTCTTAATGGTTTGCTAATCAATTCCCTTAAATCTTGTTCAATGTTTTCCCTCATGTCTACCAATATTTGGTGAATTCTTTCTGTTGCTTCTTGCTTAAATTCAACTTCCTCTTCTTCACTTACTTCTTGGGAGTTTTTTAATTCAGTAATTTCTTGTTCTTTATTGGATAATTGCTTTTTCAATGTTTCATATTCATATTTTTATATTTATATTTTAGCTGATGCGAATATCTATTTTAGATTATTAATTATTATTTGTAATGCTCAGTTGACCCAAATATTTATTTAGTATTAATAAGCATATTTTATTAGACAAAAAGAGTAAAAGTCATGTTATTTGTAATACCCCAAGAGGTATAAAAAGACTTGGTTTTAGACCAAGTCAGAACCATCATGTTCATATAACAATCTTTTAATTATTGATCTAATAATTAATACTTCCTAACACATTTGTAATAATATTATTATTATCGCTAATAAAACACATAACATATTTTACCCTCAAAATATTTATCTCTAATTAACTAATAAACTACAAAGGGAAACCTTTGCTATACCAAAAATCTATCAACTCCTTCTATGAAGTGGATTGGTTTACATTGCAAAGATAAAACCAAGTAAGGATTTTGATCAATTTCAAAATATGTTTATATTATCATTGTTACTACTGTTAATAACTAATTTCACAAATAGTTTTAATCTTTCAAAAAATTCAGCAAACAAATTAAATTACAATGATAAAAAAAAAATCAAAAGTTTGCTGAAAAAAGATTTACCAGGTCCCTGGAGGTAAAAAAAATTTTTTTTTAATTAAAATTATCACCATCATCAATTACTATTAGAAATATTGACCAATTTTATTAATTGTAAATAGGGACGAAATTATAAAGATTTTAAATTCCAATGTTAAGTTGGAAATATACATGAAGTCGAAACTATTTCGACCATTTGCAGATCTGGTCTAAATAGGGTCGAAATAAGGTCGAAACTGCTTCATGTATAGTTGGAAATCGAATCTTTATTTCAAAATTGATGATCATGGGTCATGGTTATCTAAGGGCCTTCTCATTCACACTCATTTATGAATGATCATGAGCGATTATTACCAATTTTGGCTATTTCAGCCACAGTGTGAACACTCATTTGTTGAGCTTTCCAATCTTAACTCTGACGATGAGCTGAAGCTTTTGATTGGTTAAATTTATCACCAAAAAAATTATTTAACTTTAACATTTTAAAAATGAAAAATGACAATGACATGATGTTATTTTTATGCACATTTTTAAACATTATAACTGTTTATAATGAATTTAATTCAAATTTAACAGAAGAAATTAATGATTTAAACGAAGTTCCAAATTTTTCATTAATATTACATTTACTCTATAATAATAGAATGTCTCCTTTTATGCGACCAAAAACACTTGGATATTGGAATGATGTTTTCCCTTTACTTTCAGATAATTACGGAAATAATAGTTTTAAGTCACACTTTAGAATTACTAGATTTTATTACGATGACTCGGCAAATGAGCACCTGGAAATGATGATCACTCGCCCTCCAAATTTGGATTTATGATCATTCATAAATGAGTGTGAATGAGAAGGCCCATAGTCCAACATTAAAGTTATTATCTGATGTTTTTCCTCAAATGTTGAGTGCGCTTCCAAAAATATGTTTTTGTGTTCCAAAACTAACTGAAGAAGAAGCAAAGTTTATTGACAAACTCTTGAAGGTAATCAGTAATCTTTTGTTTTAAAATAATAAATCGTGTATATTAAAATGTTTTTTATTTGTAGGCAGAAGATGTTGATGACATACCAGCAGTGACAGGAGAGGAAAAAACTTTTAGAAAGCTTTTCAGTTGCATGTAAGTGTAGATATATAGTTTGTTATTTAACAGATAAATGAGATCTAATGGCCATGTATCTCCTCTAGCCTTGATTCCATAACAATGCCTAGAAAAAACGATTTGCCTGAAGTTGAACACACGTTTCGAAATGTTGTCCCTCTGCTTGATGCAACAATTGGAAAAGATGGTTATTTTTGGGTGAAGTAGTAAGTTACTTGTACAAATATAAATTACCTTGTTTTCATACAAAATGTGATCATTGATATTTTTTATTTAGTGGTGAACAATCACTGGCAGCAACAGCTACACGACGAAATAAAGGGAGAGACCCAAATGACCATGCACGAATTGGATTCAAGATTGATGTGATGTTTGAATACCAGAACCTTAGCTGGACTCCAGTTATCAGCTGTTTAGAAGTTTCTGGTGGTCTCTCACAGTGCTCACGATCTAAAGAGTGGGATGATACCCTTAAACTTGGATTAGAACTCCGGGACTTATGGGCGATTGCTGGAGATCATTTGATGGGTGTAGATGTAAGTAAATTGGTATGGTGGGGTCTTACAGTGGTTGGTAAGTATTATAATTTTAAAATACAAAAAATTTTATGATATACTGTAATTTATAAGTATATGAATACTAAATCGAAATGGAAACTAGGCCGCAAGATCAGAGTGTATGCTTTTGCTGCTTCTGGTGGCTTATTTCATTTGGTCCTAATGTATGAGGCTTTTCTCCCATCTTCTCATGAAGACCTTTATAATTTGAAACTTGCATACCTTGTATTGAAGGAATACAAAAAGAAGTTGGATGAAACGAAAAATATGATAGATGAACTTAGTCAGAAAAATGTGCAACTAATTACCAGAGAGAGGAATTTAGATAAATCAATGGGAAGTAAGTTGGTAAAGAAACCAAAAATTGCAAACTCGCCTGATCAGAAAGTACGAAATAAGCAAAAATGGTTGAAATTTATGTTGTGAACATTACTTCCTTATCAAAAAATAATTGTATAATTAATAAAGTTTCGCTCTTGGATATGTAAAATGTGTGTCGGAAAATAAAAATTTATATTGTGTGTATGTTATATTTAATAATTAATTATTATTCCACTAAAGTGTCCTTTAGAGAATGTAAGTAACATTTTTATTTATAAGAGTTTATTAATAGTTAATAATGGAATTTTATTACATGCAAAAAAAAAATTTTTTTGAGTTGTAAATTTTGTTTTATTAAATAAATTTGTTTGATTTTTTCATACATCGTTCATGTT